>JAFIRS010003973.1:0-106009 GCA_018342105.1 Gonioctena quinquepunctata | reverse complement strand
TTTTCGTTTCGTTTCACTTATCTACAGAAAAAAATGATGACATTACTGGCTTACTGAGGCATTCATATAAGGTTCAGCTGTCACTTCCCAAAATTGGGAAAAAATATTGGTGCAAAATATTTGTCACTTTCATTTGGATGAAAGTTTTTGATACTATACTGGCTGTTGCGGATTCACTTCCCACTGAAGGTATCTCAGAAATTGTTAGAGGAACCAGTCATCAGTAAAATGGTATAGCCAAGTTCCGAAATTCCTTGCTGAATAAGCTGAAATAAAATGCCAAAAAATAAGTTTCTTTTTCAGTTTTCTGATTTTTTTTTTCGAGCCTATTATTGGAGATTGCAGAAACGGAAAGTACTTCGTTATTATCACTTTTTTCTTCCAGTATCTACCTATGTGAAACCAATCTTGATCATATTCTGAAGAGAACAAGGTAATATTTCATTGGTTCAGACATAATGATATATCGTATGAAAAAAAGTGTCGGAACAACCTAAATCACAAAGGAAAGGATTACCAAAAATTGTAGCGTTCAGGAAGTATTTACAAAAAAAAATAATGATGATGATGATATTTCTAACATGTGTTAGAAATACAAGAGCTCATACTTCAAATGAGTTTTTGTAAATTCATAATAGAGTTATAAACTTATGTTTTTTTTTTGTGATAGCTGAGAGCTTTTTATAAAAACACCTGTGAAATACATCATTTCAGTTTTTCCATAGTTTTTGTCATCAAAAGAATGCATACCTGATGCAAATATAGAAAATCGTGCCAAATCAGTATTAAAATAATTTCATTCGATATCGATAACTGTAGGGTTCACAACCAAAATATTTTTGATAAATATTTTTGTTCTTTAAGAATTCTGTTATTGGTTGAAATGTACCTATTTGCTGCGAAATCTCATATGAAGTTTTCAGAATCTTCGGAAAGTCCTATATAACGTTGTGTTCCAGAGGTGACAACTTCTCACTAATAAAAATTATTTTCAACTACAACTTCAAGAACTCTAATATCTACAGAAAAATCAAGTAGACCACATATGACCGACATTATAAGCCAAAATTTTCAACACATTCATTTGGATAAAAGTATTCCAGGATAAACATGCGGTTACAAATTCGCTTCATATCACACGGACAATTTTATGAGCATTTCAGTCCTGCATCTACCTACGTGAATCATGGTGAATCAATCGAATCAGATAATACCATACCACCACCCAATTCTTGATTTTTGATTAAAAAGTTACTGATCTAGGGATAAACCATATTCTGAAGAGAACAGTACAATATTTGTTGAATCAACCATGATGATATATCGTATGAACAGTAATGTCGGAAAACCCCAAACCAATAAAACTGAAACGGAAAATTGTAATGAAAATGCATGTCTGCATAAAAAAAAAGTTGATGAAAAAAATTAAACCCTAATAAAGTTATACTAACAAAACGATAATATATATCGTAAACAATTTCTGGCCATTTTATTCAGCAATGAATTTTGCAATCTTTGTAACGAATTTTTCGTTACTTCCTTATACCTAACCAATTTCTCATAATGTTTCCGGTTATCTTCACGGTCGTACGGGTCAGTATTCACTGCTGGAATGCGCCCTTCATTATCGGCTTTGAATACGTGACCAGGACATTTCATTTTCGTGTCGATCGAGTTTGTTTTCGTGGCAAGTTGAGCATTGTTTTTTTCCGTAGTGTTTTTAAATACAAGAAAAAACCGAGAATGGTTTATGGAAAAAAGGGTGAACTGTGATTTCGTCGAACCGAAAGGATATTCGGCCTCTTTCTTCGATTGACTCTCTACAAAGGCAGGTGGGCTGAATGAACTGATTTTGGTACGTTACGATCTATAAATTTAATGATTATCATTGAGATTGGTGGAGTATACTTAATTCCTCATTTTGCTATCTATGTTGTTATTGATTAACATATTTCTCTGCTTTTAATATGCTTGTAATATTCGAGTTCTTGGAGTAACTGCATGGTGATTTTTGAAGGTTAAGTATAAATTCCATACTGTGAGAGTTTCATCACCTTTGGGAATTATCAGTAAATTTCCGATTGAATAATTTACATATTATTTTATATCCAACATATCGTATATGATACTCCCTTTGGCTAATTTCTATCAGGGTTGGTTTGTGTTTTGGATTTAAGTAACGAAAAAACCCCAAAATAATATATTTCGGCCATTTTGTCAAGCATCAAGTGCACATGTCTGTGTCTGACGTAGAGTCCGTTCTGACCATTTGGGACTGATTTTTTTTGGAAGTCGGTTCTATGCTTTTCTTTTTTCAGGTACCAGATAATTGGTAGACTAGTGCTCACTTCACCGTACCAGTGAATTATTCCAAGGATTCCGATTGAAGGGTGTATTTGACTTTTCTAGGACAGTTCGACAGAACCTCATAGGACAGCTCTCTGGTAAGCAATTTTGTTTTATTTTCATAACTACATGTTTATGAGATTAATTTTCTTTTCTCTTGAGAAAGAATTGCTTCCGGAGAGGATTGTACCTCTGGCTTAACTGGTCTCAGAACACTCGATTTAATATATGTCTCAAGCATAAAATTTGATTCACGTTCAATAAGTTCCTTATATCGATTTACTTCATTCAATTCACAGTGAGTGTTATTTGATTTTTGATCGTTGAGGAATCAATTCATTTCAGTTACTACCTTGTCGCCAAGAGCAGGGAGATTCATTCGAAATTTTGAGAATTACCTGTCTTATCGATCTGAAAAGGGAATTGCCGCCCTATTTCAAAATTATCGTTATCCAAGAGAGTTGTGCCCACTGAAAGACGTGGGGTCTCCCTCTTCAGTTTATCTTTGAAAATTCTTCAGTAATAAGAATTATTTATGTTGAAAAGGGAAACATTCTCAATTAAATATTGATAGAAAGATTTTTCTATCAATATTTAATTGAGAATGTTTTCCTTTTCAACATGAATACCCCACAAGAGGTTATCTTGACGATGGAAGTTTATCTTTCAGTCGCAGATGATTCCACATCTGATTTTATGAACATCCTGTTTATAATTTCAACAAATCAAAGAATTATTTAACTTTATCTTTATCTAAGAGAGTTGTGCTCACTGAAAGACGTGAGTCTCTCTCTTTTTATCTTAAGTGAAGAGTATACTTTTGCTCTGACTATTATCTTGGTTCATGAACCCTGATTTTTTGTAGCTTACTAGTATTTTGGTCATAACGCTATATTTTCCTATGGTACTTGCTTTAAAATACTATATTTTTTCGGTTTTCTAATATTAGTTCAGTTATTTTTTTTTTTTGCCTTCCCATACACGCTAGGTGACATTTATTCAATTTTGTTTATCTTTGGCTTTTGTCTTTAGCAAGCCTGGCGCCCAACTCTTGAACTAGTCAAGTTAATAAATGTATAATTTTTTTAGTGGCCCAATTTGATAAACTAGGGAAAGTCATTAATTGAACCTTACGGCCTAACCGTATTCATCTGAGCAGCCTATCGGCAAAGTGATTTCACCTTCTTAAATTTGAATCATATAATTTAAAATCTGGGGTTAAAAAAAAAAGGGTGTGACATTTTACCCAGTTATAATAGATACTGTATCTCTAACCTTTTCTGAGATCGGTGTAGAAAGAACTGACTCTGTAACAGCCTTTATTGTGCTATCTCATTCAAATCACACGATCTCTGAAATAATATTTTTCAAAACAAGAATTCGGATCCGCGTGAATATTCGTTGATAATGACATAGTTCGAAATAACTGAAGTTATCAAACAACATTTTACCTTTGTTATTTTATATTCCAAATCAGAGAAGCGGAATCATATAATATTCAATCCATTGGTTTATAATTTGTCAAATGAAAAAGCCCTTGTATTGATTTAAGGTTTATATTTTCCACGGAAGCGTTTCAGAAGATTGCATAAAGAATATGAACTGAATGAAATGATCGGGATCCCACATGAATTTTCCTTACGAATATTGAAAAAAATCTGCATTAAATTATAATTAAACCTGAGTAATGTAATTGAATACTCCGAAACTCTCCTTTAGTTCTTAATATTTCATTGAAACCCGACTGCTCATTGGAATTGTAAGAACAAACTGTGCAGATTTACCGAATTCTCAATTCAAATATCTCACGAATGGCAATCTATCACTTTTAACCTTCAGTTCGCTTCAGTACGCTCGGAATGTAATATAATATTTTCTGTTACTGGAGACTCACACCACGTTGTGTTCTCTGAAATATGCCAACGTTGTTGGAGGTGACAACGTTATACTTATCAGAACTATATATCTATATATGATGAGGACACAACATCTTCTTCATTCTTACAAGAATTCAAAGTTAAAAATGTTTACCCCTCTTTTGACGAACGGATTCTGGACATTCCGCTCATCATATATTCACAAATTTGATATCATTCAGACAGCCCCCTTTACCCGGAGGTCAGGTCGCCTACCTAGCTCAACGCAGGTCACAACTTAACATGTATCTATCTATCTACATGTATATATATATATATACAGTATATACAATGAGGAATAACGGGGATCTTCAGTCAGCACAAGTGTTGAAATATGAAAAACTCTTTATATACTTTGGACCAAGCTTTCGTTTCAATTTTGAAACTTCTTCAGGGTCCTAAAATATGTAAATTACATTATTGAGAAAAAATACTCAAGATGAAGGAAGTACTTACAGTAATGTGAGTGGTTGATTGATGAACATTGACTTTTAGAAAAAGAAAACGTAAAATATGAACGGACGGACGGACGGAATGGTGTTATAGCTTTGACGTTTCAAGTGACATTGAAAGTTTTGAAATTACTACCTATTTGATTAATCGTCAGAAAAATATAAAATATTGTAGTGGGTGTGTAAATTCTTATTCTTTAAAAATCATCAGTTTTGATCTATTTGTAAGAGATAACTGTAGATTTCACTAAGATTTTCGATATCTGTTTTTTTGTTCATATTTTGATTGGGTTTATTAATTTCAATCAGTTCAAGAAATAATCTTTTAGATAAATTTTTTTCTGAATGTAAAACTTGTGCTTTCTCGAATGATATTTCATGGCCTGTTTCAATAGCATGTTGAGCTAATGCACATGATTTCTTGTTGAGTCTTAATCACTTCTATGAGAGATAATACGGTTATTCAAAGTTCTTGAACTTGTACCAATACAATTCAAATCACAGTTGTTACATAATATGCTGTAGACAACTTTTGATTTCTCCAAATCTGGTGTGGTATCTTTCAACCTCGTATTTGAATTTCCAATAGTCTTGATATTTTTTTTTGTGAGATTTTTATGTTACTTTCATTTTTGAATAATTTAATCATATTTGATGATATAATTCCTATATTAGGAATTGAAAAATAAATTATCCTTTTATTGTTATTTTCTAAATGTTGATTATTTGTGTCATTATTATTAATTTGTCTGTCAGAGTTGGTATTGAAGATAATTCTGTTAAGAAGTTTTTTGAGGTAAGAATTATCTAGTAAAATATTTCTGAGAATTTTAAATTTTTGTTTTTTAATGGAGGATGAACCAACATCTCGATTCTTCCTCTCATACAAAGAATCAAATTCATTTTCCTTCTTTTTGTGTGGAAGGAATGATAGTTGATGTATCTTTCAGAGTTTGTTGGTTTCATATACCAATCTGTGATTAGTGAATTGTTTTCTCTACGGATTTTTCAGTATCTAAGAACGGATTACTTTCGTTTTTTTCGAATTCAATTGTGAATTGTGAATTTTTATTGTAGTTATTCACTTTTCTTGAAATTCAATCGGATTTGTCCATTGTTATTGCACAAATGATATCATCTACAAATTTAAAAAGAAATGGAACTTCAAAGGTCAATTGTGGTAATATTTCTTCGAAAGGGTCATCCATTACATACAAGCAATGATGGGTGAGATAGTTGCTCCCATAGGTGTTCCAAGAATTTTTTTGTAGAAATTTCCTTCGGTTGAAAAGAAACTTGATTTGAATATGAATTGAATAATTTCTAAAAAATGTATTTATGCAATATTACAATGTTCTTCTATTTTACTCCATCTTTCAGTTATACTTTTCAACACTAATTCCATCGGTATGTTATTCCCCACTGTTCATACCAATTTTCAGTCGTTATATCTAAATTTATAGGGTCCCGCAACAGTGGCGCGGTGTTCCATATCTCTATTTAGGAAACAGATAGGAATCTATATTTCTATAATATTACCTCATTGCTCAAGCTCGACAAAATGAAAAAATTGTCGGTCACACAGGCTGTTCAATTTTTTTCTGGGCGAATCCCAATTGTATTTTTTAATGGCAACCTATATTTTTTATCGCTTTTTCGGTTTCTACAGAGAAAATATAAGATACTTCATATATATCTTCACTTTGAAAATATTGACGATTTTCTAGATTTCTAGCATGACAGGTTTTTTTCCAATATTCGTCACTCAGAATATTTGAAATTGTAAGTTGTGCCAAGTCCAATGTGAATTATTTTCTGGTCAAATATTCTACATTGGTAACCTCTCAAATGATATATCTGAAATCGACCTGTGATATACAGGGTATGAAAAACAGCTTGCCACATATTGTAAATAAAAACTTGCAGAATCTTCCTTATTTTAAATGGAACACCCTGTATATTATCGATCCATAAGAAACGCCAACAAAGGCTCTACAAATGTCATCAAGTATTCCATATGGTTGAGTTTACGAGTTTTTCTTAAAACAGCTCTTTTTTTCGAAAAATGTCAAGTATTCATATTTCTTCGCTATAATCTGAATGAACGACTTTTTTCAAAGCGAAATCCATTTGACGACTGATAAGAATATACGAAAGATATCTTGTTTGAATTATGTACATTACAAGGTGTCCAGACAAATATTTGTCTGAGGCTCTACGAATGACGTCGGGTAATCCCTATGGTTAAGTTTACTAGTTTTTCTTGAAACAGCCATTTTTTTCGAAAAATGGCAAGTATTCATATTTCTTCGCTATAATCTCAATGAACGACTTTTTTCAAAGCAAAATCTATTTGACGACTCTGATAGAATATACAAAAGATATATTGTTTCAATTATGTACATTATAAGGTGTCCTATAGTTTTTCTTATTTTTTTTTTCGAAAAATTACAATTATTTCTATTTCATCGCCATAATATCAATGATTTTTTACTGTGAAATCCATATTTGACCGCTGTGATCGAAATTATGTTATATTTGTAACACATTTATTACCTGTTGCTAGATAAACAAGTTGTGAAGTACACCACAAAATGTACGTTCTTGAATATTTACAATAATTTCAATAATCTCAAAATTTGTGCCATATTCTTTCGGTCTAAAACAACCTTTCAGCGAATAAAATATTTATTGGAAATCAAGTAGTCTGGCAAATGACAGATCAAAATATTTGCCTGCAAATAAGTATTGAAATCTTCAGTGAATCGTGAAGTTGAACTTTCGATATAATTTCATCAGAATGTTGTTTTCAAAAAGTGATTTGATTGATATGATTTTCATATGAGGTGAATCAGACAGGAATTGTTTAATGGCAAATAGAATTTATTCTCCACGGTATCCAGATAGAAGGCCTCCAGATGAAAGATCTTTCCGAAAGGTCCTGTCACGATTTGTTGAAACTGGAAGTATCAATTATTCTAAACATGAGCGCATCAAGCCAGGTACTAATGAAGATGATGAACTACAAGTTCTTCTTGCTGTTGAAGAAGATCCTTGTAGGAGTCAACGACAAATTGGTGAAGTAGTGGATATAAGTGAGAGATCAGTGCAACGCATTTTAAATAAACATCGCTTTCATCCATACCACGTTTAATTACATCATGAACTACTGTATGCCGATTTTGAGAAAAGAGTGAGATTTTGCAATTGGGCTATGGGAGAAATTCGTCGAAACGAATATTGTTTCAATAACATTTAATGGTCGAAAGAATCGACATTCCAAAAATGGATTTGTGAATCGACATAATTACCATTATTATTTGACAGAAAATCCCCACTTATTGAGACAGGTGGATTATCAACATAGGTGGTCGATTAATGTCTGGGGAGGCATCATTGGAGAATATGTAATTGGTCCATACTTTTTTAGGGTCATCTGACCTTCGCAATAGAATGAGGTTACAACATGATGGCGCTCCTGCTCACTATTCGGCAGAAGTGATTGATCAGTTAAATGAAGTGTTTCCCAATATATTAATAGGACGGAATGGGCCTGTCAGGTGGCCCGCTAGATCACTAGATTCAATAAAACTGGATTTTTTATTATGGGGATACATAAAAAAATATGGTTTTCGTCGAGCCACCATCTTCTTCCGAAAATATGCGACTTAGAATAACTAATGCTTTTCGCAACATTACACCAGCTGTCTTGCACAGGGTAGAACAGTCTTTCAAACATACACCCCAGCACTGCATTCAATAAAATGGAAGACATGTTGAACATATTTCATGAAAGTTTCATTATCAACCTTCATTAAACTTTCCATTTTGTAGTTTGCCAGTTGACAATTCAAATATCTAGATTAAGCTCTGACTTTAATTCTTGAATATACACCATAACATGAAAAAAAAAATTAGTAATATTCATAATGTTTTTTCACTTAATCGTGTTTGGTTTGATATTGCACGACTTATGTGTAAAATTCTGCATCCAACGCAAAAAAATATTTTCCATTTAGAAAAATGTGATACATACATTCATTTCATAAACAAATATTTGTCTGGACACCTTGTAATGTACATAATTCAAACAAGATATCTTTCGTATATTCTTATCAGTCGTCAAATGGATTTCGCTTTGAAAAAAGTCGTTCATTCAGATTATAGCGAAGAAATATGAATACTTGCCATTTTTCGAAAAAAAGAGCTGTTTTAAGAAAAACTAGTAAACTCAACCATATGGAATACATATGATGACATTTGTAGAGCCTTTGTTGGCGCTTCTTATGGATCGATAATATACAGGGTGTTCCATTTGAAATAATGAAAATTCTGCAAATTTTTATATACAATATGTGGCAAGCTGTTTTTCATACCCTGTATACCACAGGTCGATTTCAGATATATCGTTTGAGAGAGTGACCAATGTAGAATATTTGACCAGAAAAAAATTTCAATTGGACTTGGCACAACTTCAAATATTCTGAGTGACGAATATTGGAAAAAAAACCTGGTGTGGATAATTGCTTGATCATTCATTCAAGAATTGTTATATCGGATAAGTTGATGCTGAAATATGAAAAATTGAATGGAAAATCAGACATATTTCAATGATATGCTGAAGCTCAAACTTTGAATAAGGGCGAAGATAAGTCTCCTGTCAAAATTGCCTATAAAATGTGGGATCTCCATGAATTTACATCTCTACACCAGACTTCGACGGATGTATGGGCCATCAAAATCAGTACCAGTCTGGAGAGAGCCCGTTACGTGATCATAGCGTTCCAGAATACCGATAATAGAAGTAAAGACCCTACAAAGTTCATAAATACCAACAGACGAGATATTCCCTGAGATTGAACAGTAAAGTTAATTCCTATGAACGGAGAAATATGGACTTTTCCAAAAAAACCCTTGGCATCCGCCTACTGCGATTATGCAAAAATCCAGGCAAGCTACTATGGCACAAGTAACAGCGATCCAATACTGAATTATGGTGAGTTTCACAACAACCCCGTTTTTGTTATCGACACCAGCACCAAGCTATGGACTGTGGACCACTGTGGACATTAAACTACAATTCGAAAAAAGTAGCGGTACCTTCCCAACAAATATATACAAATATATACCCACTTATTATTCATGACGTCTATTTGATGTATAGGAAGGATCTGTTCGCCGAAGAGTTTGATCCACTTCAATTATATATATATATATATATATATAAATACACTATTTTTTTCACACAAAGAAAAATATATATATATATATATATATATATATATATAGATGCCTGTTAGGTTGTGACTTCCGTTATGTTGAAAGGGCGACCTGACTTCCATGTCTTCTCAAAGATATATATTATTGCATTTTGGATGTATATGTTGAGGGGGACTCTAGGAATACGATTCTGAAGAGAGGGGAAGAGATATAATTTTTTTTCAAAAATAATTTTGTATATATACAAAATACGAACTCACTTCCATATAACTGTATAGATTCGCTTAATAAATATACTGTTGTGTCGTTATCACTTCCATCCATTTCTATTCAACGTTGTTTTCAATAAAAGGATATATAGATAGTTAATATACGAGAAAACTTTGGAGGAATTCCTTAGACTTATGGAGTTCATTTTCCATCATCTAGTTTTCAATTGTCCCATGTACCGGATTTTTTTTACAAGCTTTGTAACGAATTTTTCGTTACTTCCTTATACATAACCAATTTCTCATAACGTTTCCGATTATCTTTACGGTGGAACGGGTCAGTAGTCACTGCTCAGGTCGTGAAGAGGGCGCCTTTGTTGTCGTCTCGTGAAAATGGTATCGTGACAGTTGTATTCATGTCGTCAAGCTGTGTTTTTTCCAAGTGTTTTTCAGTAGAGAAAAACCAAGAACAGTTTGTGAAAAAACCCAGGTAGAATTGGTGATTTGTTCGAACCGAAGGAATAATCGATCTCTTTCTTGATTTGAACGTCGAGATAGGCAGATGGACGGAGTGAATTGATTTTGGTAAGATCTATAAGTTGAATAAGTTTCACTGCTGGAGTTTAATTGAGTAATATTATTCTCTTTATCTTTCAATTAATGTTGTAGCTGTTTAGCATTTTCTTCTTTTTCCTTGTGCTTGTAATATTAGAATTCTTGGATATACCGCATGGTAATTTTTGAAGGTTAAATATCAATACTTCGGCCATTTTGACAAAGCAGTCATAGTAGATATTGTGGCTAACGTAGCATCTGTTCCGAATGTTGGGAACTGATTTTTTTCAATGGAAGTCAGTTCTACGCTTTTGCATTTTTTTAGGTACCAGTTAATTGGTAATTTGAATGGACTAGAGCTTATTTACCTCACACAACCAGTGGATTGTTCCAAGGATTCCAATTGAAGCAAAGGGCGTATTTGATTGTTCTGGGACACAGTTTGGAGTGACTAATAGGACGGCTCTCTGGTAAGCAATTTTCTTTATTTCATAACTATATGTTTATGAGAGTAATTTTCTTTTCTCTTGAGAAAGAATTGCTCACAGAGAGAGTTGTACCTCTGGCCTAACGGTCTCAGAACACTCGATTCGATTCAATATATGCCTCCAGCGTAAAGTTGATTTCCGTTAAATAAATTTCTTATATCTATTACTCCATTCAATTCCCAGTGTAGCTTGTTTGATTTTTGATCGTTGCAGAGTCAATTCACTTCAGTTACTACCTTGTCGCCAAGAGCAGGGAGATTCACAATTTTTTTGAGAATTACCTGTTTATCGATTTGAAAAGGGAATTGCCGCCCTATTTCAAAATTATCTTTATCTAAGAGAGTTGTGCCCACTGAAAGACGGTGGTCTCCCTCTTGGTTAATCTTTGGAAATTCTTCAATAAAAGAATTATTTCACTTTATCTTTATCTAAGAGAGTCGTGCTCACTGAAAGACGTGTGTCTCTCTCTTCTTATCTTGGCTGAAGAGTATACTTTTACTCTGACTATTATCTTGGTTCAGAAACCCTATATTTTTTGTAGCTTACTAGAGTATTTTGGTTATAACGCTATATTTTCCTTTGGCACTTGCTTTAAAATAGTATATTTTTGCACTGGCAATTTCATAGTGTTTTGCTTTAAAATACTATATTTTTTCTCTGGTAAAATTTCAAGGAAATTTTTATATTTCTTTTGGAATACCTTTCCTCATTTAATTTTTTTACCCTTCTGGTACATAGAATCACCTTATCAAAACTTACTTGTTTCAAAACTTAACTGAATTTGAACATAACGTTTTGGGTGAGGTTTGTTTTGTTTGATTTTAAATTTTGTTCATTTTTAATATTTTTTTTAAACTATTAAAATTAACTTGTAAATTTAACTCCAGAATAGCAGATTGGATTGCTATTTATTATCTTTGTTCTTTCACTGTAACTTTCCAGTCTTTCATATAGACTGAGATTTTTATTGTATGCTATCATTTGCATCTATCTTTTGACTCTCGATTAAAATTTGAAACATAAAACTTGAGGTTCAAAGGATATCCTTCGTTCTCCCCTTTTTGTACATATATTGATTCCTATCATCTTCTTCGCATGATATATACCACGGAGGGAACCCATCTACGGAGACGGAAGGACTAGTAGCCTGGGAGGTCTTACAGCACATCAATATCAGCACTGGTCCGTGAAGATCAACTAAATTCACGCCAATAAGGGGGTCTGAAATCAACTATCGAACCACCCAAGACCATCTTCATCGTAACCCTGAAACCAAGTTCCTCCTAGAACCGCTGAGACCACTTCAAGAAACTAGCCTTCTCTATTCGCTCAATTCCGAAGGATATTCGCACCAACAACGGGGAATCATAGGTGTAAATCGAATTTTGATAGAGTAAAAATATTTTTTTATGTAATTTTTCCATTTTTTAAGAGAAGTTCAATACTCTTCTAGTATTTGTTAATTTTTTTATATATCTTGTTCAATAATTTTAATTCCAACTGGAATAAATTTGTTAAGTTGATTTATTGCATATTTATTTGCCTTCCCATACAAGCTAGGTAACATTTATTTAATTTTATTTATCTTTGACTTTTGTCTTTAGCAAGTCTGGCGCCCAACTCTTGAACTAGTCAAGTTAATTAATGTATAATTTTTTTAGTGGCCAAATTTGATTAACTAGTAAAAGTCATTAATTGAACCTTACTCACGGCCTAACCGTATCCATCTGAGCAGCCTATCGGCAAAGTGATTTCACCTTGTTAAATTTGAATCATATAATTTAAAATCTGGGGTTCAAAAGTAAGGGGTGTTGCAGCTTTTATTTAGTTTTACGTGTTAGTTCGTTAGTTAGGGTCAAATCTTGCAAGTGAATTTTGACAGACTTCTAGTCGACCGATCAATTCGAAATTTGGAAGGTGTTTTTGATTCCGGTGACAATGCAATATGGAATTTTTGTTAAAGAGGAAAACAAAATGGCGGCTCCAAGATGGCGTACGAAATTTGTAATTATGGTCCGATTCGATTCAAATTTGGTATGTGTGGGGTTTTCGGGGTCGGCCAGGATTTGTATGATGGTCCGATTTGATTCAAAATTAGTATGTGGGGGTTTTCGGGGTCGGAGATGATTATGAATTTTCTGTCAAAATTCATAAATTCAAGATGGCGGACGAGTTTTGTGATTGTGGTCCGATTCGATTCATAACTAGTATGTGGGGGTTTTCGGGGTCGGAGATTTTTAATTTTCTGTCAAAATTCATGAATCCAAGATGGCGGACGAGTTTTGTGATTGTGGTCCGTTCGATTCATAATTGGTAGTGGGGGTTTTCGGGGTCGGAGATTATGAATTTTTGTCAAAATTCATAAATTCAAGATGGCGGACGAGTTTTGTGATTGTAATTCAATTCAAAATTGGTGTGCGGGGGTTTTCGGGATCAGAAATTATGAATTTTTTGTCAGAATTCATAAATTCAAGATTGTGGTCCCATGATGGAGGACGAGTTTTGTAGTTATGGTCAGATTTTATTCAAAATTAGTGTGTGGGAGTTTTTGGGGCGGAGATCATTATTTCTTTCAGCTTTAAACCTTCAGGAAAGATACCTTGTAATAACGATGCTATATTAGGAATGAAAAAATTGAGGCGAACTAACTAAAGAGCAAAAAATAAAATAATTAATGAAAAATTTTTCAAAGACAAGCTTTCATTTAATCCGTGTACTAGAACTATGACTATTTTTTGTTGAATTATTTGGTTTCAAAAAGCTGGTCGCGCGAAATGTAATAGAATTGATACTTCGACAAAATATCACTTACTAACCAATCACTGCCCAATAAAATTAATTGGTACCTACTTTTATGAACACTTCTGGCGACAAGCTTTTTAAAACCAAATAATTCAACAAAAAATTATCAAATCATTGTCAGCGATGACTTAAACTTATCTAATACGTTTTGGTACACGGCTTAAATAAAACTTGTCCTCAAAAAGTTTTTTTATTGGTTATTTTATTCTCTTTATGTTTGTATGTTTGGGTCAGATCCTACTATCACTTCTTCTTTTCCATTGGACTTCAAATTTCGCCCAGAAATTCTTTACTGAGAACAGTTGAGGAAAGAAACATTTAATATCCACAATACTAATGAATGGCCCAATTGTTGTCATTCTCAAAATTTTCATGTGCTTTGTATTTGTTAAAAAAAGGAAGGTGTTATACCCATCATTTCATTCTTTACTGAATTGAATAATTTTTCAGTTTCGGGTAATCCTGACCAAATCACAGCCTCTCCTAGGTCGAAAAACAAAATATAATGTCTCATATATTTTGACAATTAGAAAGCAAGTATGTAAGCATATACAGGATGTCCCATGGAATAAAAATTTGTGGTCGTTTCTGGCGAAACTGGAAGTCGGCCATATTGAATTTTCAAGTAAAAAAATCTGAATTCATGTTTTATATACACTGAATTTAATCGAAATCCTTCTAGAAATGAGGAAGTTATAAGAGCGATCCATACACCTGTGTTAGTATATTCCAGAGAAAGTGCAGTTTCTGTCATTTCCGGAAAATTATACGATAATAAAATAAACCAAATACCATTTTGAAAATTAAAACATTGGTTCGTTTATTTCAATAACCCATGTAATCGGAAATAATTATCAAAATTGAAAAACAGAATATCAAGATGATTAGGACACGGTTGTTGTTTTCAACCTGTATGTTTTTCTGAATTTGGAGAATAACATAATCTTTATGAAGATTGGGAATTTTGTGTGAAATTCAAATAATAACTTTTTTCAATATAAAATTTCAGTAAAGGTCAAATAGAACTGAAAAACACTTATAGGTTCATGGTAATAATTTTAAAGTAATGGAGTGTACCGGAAAACTTCCGATACACTCCATTACTTTAAAATTATTACCATGAACCTATAAGTGTTTTTCAGTTCTATTTGACCTTTACTGAAATTTTATATTGAAAAAAGTTATTATTTGAATTTCACACAAAATTCCCAATCTTCATAAAGATTATGTTATTCTCCAAATTCAGAAAAACATACAGGTTGGAGAAACAACAACCCGTGGTCGCTAATCATCTTGATATTGTGTTTTTTCAATTTTGATAATTATTTCCGATTACATGGGGTTATTTTTTGAAATTAAATATATCAGATTTTTTGAACAACTGTTGCAATTTTGCTTC
The DNA here is from genome assembly GCA_018342105.1 of Gonioctena quinquepunctata. Taxonomy (NCBI): domain Eukaryota; kingdom Metazoa; phylum Arthropoda; class Insecta; order Coleoptera; family Chrysomelidae; genus Gonioctena; species Gonioctena quinquepunctata. The sequence goes on along the minus strand of JAFIRS010003973.1, from coordinate 90,622 downwards.
AATTACTGGTACTGTTCTGCTAATTGCAGTCTTTTTAATGAATTCCTTCAAATCCTGAGCTGACGGGTAACTTCTGTTCTCGATGCAAGATCCAAAGTTATCTTTGAGCAAAGTAACTTCTTTATCTGTCGAACCTGAAAATGTATATAATGTTTATAACAACCAAAAAAATATAAACCCAAACCTTTCTTCTTGATTATTTTCTTTTTGCCAAGAACTTCTCCATGTGAATCTGATGAACCTGTAAATTTTAATGTAGGTATTTTCAAAATAGAACACACACCGAATCTGTTACTGAAAAAAATAAGTCATTGTTACTGTTTGAAATAATCATACCTTTGTTTTTTAAACTTCTTTTTTCAAGAGGGAACACATTATCATCGTCATCTGAATCTGAAATATTTCAAATATGTAAATGTCAACTAACCTGATTTTAGGATTATGAGGACTTTCATTATCATCAGATTCAGTAATGTATGCAAAATACTCAGAACAGAGAAAACAAACTACACCAAAGAAAATCATCTACATGCGCCTACATTTTGTTTGAAATAAAATTACCACCATCTCATGACTTAAGGATTTGTAGTTATGTCTTCTTCGCAATAGCGGCAATGAATAATTTTTTTCAGGCCATCTTGTTTTTCCTAAAATGATTCACCATGAATTTCAAATCATAAATACAAATTACCATGCTTATTTTCCAGAATGATTTCGTACTTTGTTATATATGGCTGTTTTTGTATTTTTTTTACTTCCAGAAAAAAAATAAACTGAGGGTCACAAATTGTTTGTGAAAACTTGTTAACTTAATAAACAATGAAATTATTGATGAAAAAAAAATTGTTAACCTATAGAGAAATGCCAATTATGATTTTTGAAGGAAAAAAAATTCTCAATTAATTATTTAAACAAACGAAATAAAAAACAACGATTATAAACAATAAAAAAATTTATTTAAGGTAATTTTTTTCAAATTTTCATTTTGTATTGACAATAAAATGGTGAGGAATAATTTTTTGAAAATATTATATTTGTTTATTTGTTTAGAAACATTTGTCAACAAAAAATTTTTAACATTTTTTTTTTATATTTTATTCTTTGTTTATATTGAATCCTTTATGTGAAGAAAACCGTTTAATTCGATTTTTCTATTCATTCCACTTCACATGGCACTTATCTTTCACTATATGCTAGACGGGCTTGCCACTCCTACTGAGAAGGAATCTTTTATTTAGAAACCTATCGAGGTGGGAGATTTTCGGAGTGTTTTTTTCTGTCACTAGGTACCGCCAGTTAAAGTTTATCTTTTCCGGCGTACCTATAGGTGTTACAAGATCGATGATGGTTTGTTTACGTTGTGTCTCACTTCAGCCAGAGTTCTTTGGACCTTTGGCTGGTTGACTAGTCCGTACTGATGAGGGCCAAGAAGCCTGAAACCGGTATGCGGATTGTTAGGTGAACACGACATAAATTAAACATAATCGAGCTTATCAGAAAGAAACATTTGCATTCAATGTCCATTGATATTATATGGAAGTATGCATGGATTTTCAGGTGAATATCATTCAATGTTCTGCGTGGTATTTGCCAGGAAAGTAGTTGTTTTTCACCTGAGATCTACCATTTTCTGGTTCAATTTTATATTGAATCCTTTATGTGAAGAAAACCGTTTAATTCGATTTTTCTATTCATTCCACTTCACATGGCACTTATCTTTCACTATATGCTAGACGGGCTTGCCACTCCTACTGAGAAGGAATCTTTTATTCAGAAACCTATCGAGGTGGGAGATTTTCGGAGTGTTTCTTTCTGTCACTAGGTACCGCCAGTTAAAGTTTATCTTTTCCGGCGTACCTATAGGTGTTACAAGATCGATGATGGTTTGTTTACGTTGTGTCTCACTTCAGCCAGAGTTCTTTGGACCTTTGGCTGGTTGACTACTCCGTACTGATGAGGGCCCAGAAGCCTGAAACCGGTATGCGGATTGTTAGGTGAACACGACATAAATTAAACATAATCGAGCTTATCAGAAAGAAACATTTGCATTCAATGTCCATTGATATTATATGGAAGTATGCATGGATTTTCAGGTGAATATCATTCAATGTTCTGCGTGGTATTTGCCAGGAAAGTAGTTGTTTTTCACCTGAGATCTACCATTTTCTGGTTCAATTTTATATTGAATCCTTTATGTGAAGAAAACTGTTTAATTCGATTTTTCTATTTATTCTTTGTTCATTTAAAAAAATTATAACAAAGGCTCCAAAATTATAAGAACGGCTCCAAGAAGCAAACAATTTTTAGGTCAATTATTCAAAATTGTATGTCGACTTTTGTGAAAAAAGAGATTGGATAAAAATTTGTTTGTTAATAATCGTATAACTCTTTGAAAAATCGACCTAAAAATGTTTTTCCAACGGGGCTTTATTCTTTGAAGTGGTCTGATGACACCATGATTTTTTTCATGTTTTAAAATTAATATATAAAAAATATTTTGTGTAATATACTGTCTCCAGCAGTGTTGCCCTCATACCGTAACGGCCGCGCGGAGACCTATTTTCGGCGGTGAATAAAAATTATAAATAATGAAGATACAATTCCGGGAGTACCGACTTTTTTATTGGCAATTTCCTCTTCTTTGAGGATCTTTTTTCAAAAGATCTCACTTATCAATAGTTTTTGAGTTATTGGCGAAAAACTTAATATCTTTTTTTTTTCATCTTCTTGTGTTAATAACAAATGCATTTTTTTATGTGCTAATAAATGCTCGAGATTCATTTTTCTAGGCGTCAGTTCGAATCGAATGAGCTATCGCACATATTTTTAGGACCGGGAACAAGAATTTACCCGTTTTTTAACTTGTTAATCAGACTATGTTGTCTACTTGAGTTGACGACGTATGGAAAGCTTTTTGTTATAGAAAAAGAATATTCTCCATAAAAAATTCCGCATGTTCTAAAACCCAACACATAACAATCAAATCTTGAAATTTACCAGTCGTATATGAGGTTTGTGGAAAAGAATGAATTTGGTAGAAAACAATATCGAAAATTATAATTATGAAAAGTTGAAATATATAATACATAAATATGGCGGTAGAGAATAACAGTGTTTTCAGGAAGTCTCCGATTTATCTAATTCATACCTCTCGCAGTTAATGGTCAGCGAATATTCGTAGTCGACGCTGTGGGCTCAGCTAGTCTAATGGAAATTTCTTTAGAAATGCTGAGGAATAGTATGTTTCGATGTGTAAACTTCAATTGTTATTCTAATGAGAATCCTAGAAAGATAAAAAAATTAAACATATTTAGTTTTGGTTGGATATTTGAAAGTGTTTATCAATTCTGAACACCTTTTCATCATTATAATTTTTGATATTGTCACAAATAAAGGTATTCTGCTCTAGAATCAAATCCAAATTTTTTGACAAACCTCGTATATAACTGATACATTCTGGGGTTTGATTGTTTCATATTTTTATAAAATTCGACTTCTTTTTCCAAAACAAAAAATAAAAAGTTTTACATAAATTGCCAACCTAAGTTGCAACATTTTTTCTTCGCTCAACATTGTACTCACGTTCACATAACTGGTGGTATTACTTTCCATATGATTCAGATTTTTGTTAGATAACTCTTCAACAGTCTCATAATCGAAAACCACATTTTTTTTTGTGGGGCTCTTTCAGCTCTTTCAACTGATGAAAAAAAATGAAATGAATACCGAAGTTGAGGCGTTTTCATCTTCAATATCAGCACTTCTCATTCGTTGAGAATGTTTATGAACATTTTAGATGTAACATTTTTGCACCCTTGCCACTTTCATGATTTTATTTTCAGGAAGAGAAACACATATGTAAATAAAAAAAAATCCAATAAGCTCCCATTCAAATGCACGAAAAAGGAAAAAATAATTTAGACGGGTCACGTAGATTATTCTGTGAGCAATATAATCAAAAACTTTCATCCAAATGCACTAAAAAGTAAAAAATAATTTTTTTAGATTTGTTTGACGTAGATTATTCTATGAATAACAGATTCAAAAGCTTGCCGCGTTTTCAATTTGAATACAGTGACGGTTTCCATTATTTTACACAGTAATTTCCAATTATTCTAAGTGATTTCTCATAATTTTCAGTATAGTGCTCACCAGATTCCCAAATGAATTTACCCCTCGCATTCGATAAGTAACGGATTCTTCCCTGAAAATGTTCAATTAATACCAAAGAAATTCCGATCAATTACAGCAAAAAAGACACAAGAACTAATAAAAAAAAAATGGGTGAAGTTGGCGTACTCAACTCTCATTCTCATGATTGAAATTCGCAATCAGGAACTCTAGAACTCAATCAAATATTTTCATAACTCTTACAAAAATTTTAAAAACTCAATGCCAACTTGGTTGGTAGATAAATAGAAGCTGGGTATAAGTCGCTCATCTGTTGATCAACGTCGCTTAGCTTCTGTTTACAAGATATTCTAATCGTGTGAACATGTTGAAAAGTCACCATTGGGGGCCCCTCTTATAAAATGATCCCCAATAAAACGTCTCGCATTTGTTAACTATTAACATTTGTTGAAAAATAAACATTTATAGGTATAAATCTGATATGACAGATTTCCCGCGCCTAAATCAATACATTTAACTCGATAACTAAGCGAATGCTCACAGAATAAAATCGGTCCTTTTATAATTTGTAACTGCACTTACCTTTGGTTCTGGCCATTGCCACCATTAATTTACCCCTATTCATTTCCAATATAAATCCTCAACACACACACAAAGGCACAAACGATTATAACCTAGAAGCAATAACGTACCTTGTAGATGACGGAAGTGACTACGTGGTGCCTGAATCTACAAATGCGGGTGGATCCCCGATCGCAGCGCCAACGATATACTCGCGAACCAAAACTGTGGTTTTTGAGTACGGGGGGTCAAAATGACTTCCAGAACAACTTTTGATATGATGCCCATAAAGGTCTCTAGATTCTAAATCTGACAAAAACAAGGCAAAACGTTGTGACTTCCAGAATCGGAAGTGACAACGGTATATATGAGGTGACATAGTACCCTGTATACCGACTTCGGAAGTGATAAGGTACCTTTCATACATATATATATATATATATATATATATATATACATATATATATATATATATATATATATGATACAATAGTTATTATAAGATAATATGTAATGAAATATATGGCTATCAATTTATGAACTATTCGAAAGAATGTATCTCCTTTTGAAAACTGTGTTTCATTCCTATGTTCCTATTTCGTACATTTTAGGAAAAATTCCAAGTTTGGATAAGTATTGGGAAGTTCCGATCTGAGGAAGGAAATTGTTCGGGTGGAATTCATTCATTGTATTCAAATGACCTTAAGCAGCCGTCTAAAAGTTCCACTCAAAGAATGATGGCCAAATCGCCAAATAAAACTAAATTACGGTCAAGCTGACAAATATATCTAGTTAAGTAGAAAATTGAACGTCAAGTGAAATAACTGATGGGTACTTAAAGTTCCAAATGAATCTTATCAATGGTTATTGACTTGTCAGATAGAAAGAATTAAACTGTCAATCAAAAGCGATTTATGATGTCGGTTCACAGTGCCCTACCATCAACTCACCATTTGAACAATGCATTGGGAAAACATCTTCTTATTCCTTTCATTCTCCCAACTGAGAAATTAAAACGTTCGGATATCTATGAAGAGGGGCAAGGAAGCGCACTCCAAATCGTCTTTGGTAGTAAGAAAAAACCTACCAAGGGCAAATTGATAACATAAAAGACCTAAATGACAGCGAGTGGAAATATGTACGAGATTGCTACAATTGGTACTGTACACCGCTTCGTGCGAGGAATTTGGCGCCTGTCTCCTATATGTTCGGTACCATTGTTTGTCACATATGTTCGACACATTCGCTCATATACTCGATATTTGTACTTGGGGTAATCATCATATATTGATAGTGTGTCACATCCATTGGCGCGAAGTATATATATATGGCGTGATCTTGCCGTCTTTTTGCCTTTAACTCATATTGAGAGACATCAGAATAAAGGGGCAGCATGAAGTGTCAATTGATTCTCATTAGCTAGAGTGAACACCTACATTCATGATTTTGAACTTGAGAGAAGTGAGTTAGAATACGATTCAGGACCTGCAGAAACCGCTATAGCTGTTTGTGCTAAAAATATCATGATGAGAGAGATGTTAATTGATGAGAACCGTCATATCACTCATAGAAAGATTCAGAGAGAACTAAGTATATGGTTTCCCGCAGAAGATTATTTCAATTCGACGCAAAACATCCGAGTATGGGGAAGATGATATTTCGGTGATACCACATTTGTTTGCCATAAGAGGAGCACGAGTAGACTGCTATAGGTTGATGTTGAGGTTTATTATATTATATATATATATATATATATAGGGAATCCTGGATATAAAATTATCACCACGGAACACACGACCAAAGAATATGCCAGAAATCCGGAAAAACTTAGGAAACTGTATCTCATGCATAGATGATCACCCGGGGAACATCAAATGGTGCTATGTCCATTAAGATGTCATTCCGAGCCAAAAAAAGTGACAAACACAACAGCAACCAGCCAGAAGTGAACGACTCAAACTAACCACCCCCTCAAAGAGCTTTACTAAGGCACAGCACAAACATTAGCAGGAAATGGCTTGGTGAACAAATGTTAAAAGTCACCGAAGATTTCAAAAACATGTTTTCTCAGCTGTTGAATCAGAACTGCATAATTTGAAATCTGCCTACTGCTTTCAAAAATTGAACAGATTATATCTACAAGGATCACCAGAATTGCAACCTAGAACGAGTTATTACATTTCTAGATCAATACTGGCATACTACCAGTTCGAGAAAATAACTTCACTGAGCGGATGAGTTTGGCAATCTTCTCTACATATCATACCATTTCCTCGGACAAAACAGCTCATGGAGGACCAGCAGTGACCATCAACAATTCCCGAACACATCACGAATTAGATGAATACCAAACAATTGTACTTCAAACTACAACAGTGCAGATGAATGGCAATAAACGAAACCTGAAAGTCCTCTCTATATACCTCATATTACGCCAGAATATCCGTAAGATATACACAAACAATTTCGCCTTATGAATGAATTTATTTAAGGAGGACACTGAAACACAGAACATTCATAGTGGGAATCAAAACTAACTACCACTGAAGTTCATAACCATCTGCAGTCTATGACTGATGAAATCTACAACTAGCCAACTGACCCCAGAAAAGTAGCCATTCTCCTTGATTTCTGCTTAGTTATAACATAATCTCACTACAAACTATCATTGGACCACACACATCTTGCTGCAAACTGCTGCTCTACAATTTCAAATCATAATTCCCATTCCAAGCTGACCTCAGTACGAACCATGTGGGATCTCTCGTCAGTCTAGCGAATGGTACGGAAATTTCACCGAGCGTCTGCTGAAGATGTTTGGATTGATGGGTGTTTACCTTGTGGTGATCATTAGCTACTTTTGATTGTTTCGAAAGGTGCCACTGACAAAATGGAGCCCAAGCTGTATTTTCGTGGATGTTAAATATTGAGTTTCCTTATGTCAAACGGGGAAAGTTAAAAAATAACAATGGTAAGACAATAGGGATCACTACATGATGTGGGGCTGAAGTAAAGCTGGTAGAGATGGCGAAGAAATCTCATCAGTTTTAAAATAGTCGAGAGAGTAATTTCTTCTTCCGATTCTAATGAGATTACAACGCTGTCAAAATTTCAGTAGAGCTATTAGGTCTACATGAAAATTCTGCGCAAAAGTGTTTCGATTGAGACGTTATATGAAAACATTGCCCTCAAATTCGACCTAGAAATTTTAGACTCATCGCGCCCAAAGAAGTTTCACTTCAATAACATAAAAAAAATGGTAACTAACATTTCATCAGCACTTGTAAAAAAGATGGATTCAACCCCTTCACTTTTCTTGGATTAACCTCAAATTCCTCAGCGCCCACACTTTTTCCAATAATATTTTCTGTTAAAAGGTATATTTCAACGTTAACGTTAAAGTAGCCATGGGTGCATTTTTTTGCCATCCCGTGAATTCAAGTGCAATTGATAATAAATTACTCCAGAGCAGAAAAATAGTTCGTAAAAGTGCTTTCCGTGGGAAAAATATGCTTCATTTCCGGAGGAGGTACTCTCAGTAGATCAATAATAACTTGAAGTCAGACTTACCGTTAGTCTACAGAAATCCGGCGATGATGCCCACAATGATGGCTCCTCCGGGCTGCAGCATAAGGTTGGCGCTTGCCCCGACGGCTACCCCTCCAGCCAGGGTGGAATTATGTACGTGGACCATGTTGAATATACGTTCAGGGGTGAACATAAGCGAGGCGGCAAAAACAGTCACACAACAGAAAGCCAGACTCAAATACGTATTCATCACCGCGCGCTGCTGATCGTCACCATTCAGTTCAATTCCATCGAAACTGGGCCAGTAAAGCCACAGAAATACGGTTGAAGATGAATTTCAGTACACTTCTGCCTGTATAATTTGGATACGGAAACAGAACAATTTGTCCTCAGATAGTATTGACCTGAAGCCATTGTACGTTCTTATGGTCATATTGTTATATAGTTAAAGTTAGTCATGTAAGGGTACATGCACTTGTGTGGTTTACGAGGAGTCAGATCTGCAAAAACGTTGCTTAAGTCGTGTCCACAACACGGATGCATCAAACAAGCAGCATGTAACATACGACGTAAGGTAAACCGCGTATATGTTTGCCGTATAAAAACAATATAAACATGTGGAAGTCATCGAAACTATCACACACCAGAGCAGCGCATGCACATGTCTTACAACATAAACTGGATGCGGTATTCTTCGCATGTAATTTTGTAGTACTTGATGCGTATTCTGATTAGAAACAATACATCGAATACTGAACAATGAGTAATAAACCACAATCCTTTCAATATTAATTTTGTTGAGAGGATAGTATAAACTCGAAACAAAGATTCTGTGATGTTCCTCTTCAACAAAAGTATAGAAGGTGAGATTCCAGTAGTATTATTCGGTGGCATGGAAAAATTTGCCAGTACATCATCCAAACTGCCCGTATGCACGTATTTTTCAACTAGACCATTGGGTTCGGGATGGTGCGGTGTCGAACACTTGTGTTGTATGCCTTGATTTCACAGCAAAGTCCCAGATACGAAAGATCCAAGATTCCATAGATTGCAACCAGTTTCTGGGTAGATGTCAACACCAAAGAGTAACTCTGCTGAGAGATTTATTCGGACAATGTTTAGTCCGCTCCGAAATCGTCAAAGATGTGGATAAAGTAGATTCGGCCATTGTCTTCAATCATTCGGCAGACAGCGATAGACAGTTCAGTTTTCTTCATGACTACATCTATTCGAATCGAAGCTTCGGCTTTTCACTCGTCGGTGTCGCCGCCGCCGTTACTGACAAATCAGTATTTTCCCGAAATTTTATTTTAGGTTATATTCACCTTTGATTATGACAAAATAGGCACAGGAAATGGCAAAAAAAAGACAGTGTCGACCTAGAATTTGATTCTTGTTTGCTTTTGGCGTTTGGCTCGTTCAATTGTGGTGTTAGAAAATCGAGAATTTCGTTTTATTTTCGAATTATACATTTATTCAAAATGAAATGCATGGTTTCATCTTGTGAAACTGAAATGACATTTTATGTAAGTAAAATATAGTATATAATACCAATGTCTCTTTAGACAATGATAGAACAATACAATTTGAATAATATGTGATTTCTGAGACACTTCAATTTTATTTTTTTAGACTCACTCTTCGTAGGCATGACTCTTGGATGAGAGCTTCAGTGGATCCCCCTGAAGAGCAATCGAGTGACAAAAATTGTGTCTGCAGTGTGCACTTATTTAGGGAGGATGATATATATTGTGGTAAAGAATAAAATCAGATTGAGACCTGATGCTATCCCCCAACTAAGTTTACGAAAATCCAATTTACCGTAAATCCGAACAATTCAGAGGAGTTTCAGGTTAGTTTATAAAGAGAAACATGGAAAGTTTGATACAGCGAGTAGAGAACGTACATAAACATTTTCAGTAAGTTATTTATTCATTTTTGAAAAAAATTATTCATCCTATGGAAATAAATTACTTATAGTTGGCTTTCACACCTAGTTATTTGTATTGATTACATTTTTTGAAACCCATGTATTCATTACAGGAGTTCTGAGATTTTCTTATCCACATCAGCAAACAGAAGGAATGAAAACTTTCGGTCAGTTGAAAATCAGAATGAAAGGGATATCAGTTCGGTTCAATTCCACTCAGCTGAAGGAAACCTGCTTTCAGAAATCTGTTACGAAAACAAGGAAAATATTGTCACTAGGTATTTTGTAATATGACCAATGGCTGAAATTTCTTCTTCAGAAGAGGTGAAATATGAATTGAATTGTTATTTTGGAATTTCATTACAAAAAACAGTTCATCTCTCAACCTTTCCGAATGTAATTTTGTTTTTCAAAAATATTTCCATTTCTTGTTACACTCTGAATTTCAAAATATCTTGCACTACATTTGATGTTCTTTATTTTGTGACTAGAGATATCAAATACTCATTTATGCAACAAGTGCAAAAAGTAAGTGTTTATTGCAGTCGACGTGAAGTTGACAACACGTCGAGTGCAATAAACACTTACTCTTTGCACTTGTTGCATAGAATATTTTTTTCTACGTTCATGCCTCAATGAAGAAATGTTTCATTCAGGTGTCACTGAGTGTGGGACAGTAAAGAGCGTGATTTAATAGCAGAATATTTGATAATTAATTAGCAGTATCGATTTGCATTGAGAAAGTTAGGAACTAATACCTATGTTAGTAAACATTTTACTCATTTTTGATAAATTGCATTTTTTGTAATTCCGTAATCCAGTATGCAAAAAATATGATTGAAAATAATATAAATATGCAATTGTTCAAAATGTAAAACAATATCACAGAAAATGGACTAAAAATAGCGTCGATTTGAACGTTTATGTTTTTCATAATCACAAAACGCTGTAGTAGAATGACAGATGAGTGCAATGAACATTTTATTGCACAAATGCAATGAAGAACCAGTTTTTTCACAAAATGTAGTTCAATAAAGTTTTGGTTTTTGCATGAACATAGAAAAATATATAACTTCTAAAAAATCTAAATGAATAAGAACTCCTCTTCCACAATCCTTCGAGGATTCTGAAACTTGAGAGCTAATATTAGGTCAAAGAATAATTCAGTGAGAAAATTAAAAAATAATTTCCGTGAAAAAAATGTAGAAAAAATCTAATTCCAGTTTCATATATTTTATTTGGGATGACCATGTTTTCATTGGATCCATATTTCTAGCCGATAAACACCTTTATCATGACAGGGTGGCCTGATATCATATTATACTCAGCATAATATAATTTACCACACACAAATAATATTCAAACTCATAATATTTAAAATTGATATGAAATGTCAAGAATAAGTAATCAAATATGTGATTTATGAATAATTTTTCATTTATTATTGATTCATATTTGTTGAAGGTATGAATGAAGAACAACTTTTCAATCATTCTCATCGAAACTTTACTAGGTACATTCGTCCTGTTGGTGGATGGAGGAAAGCCAATACATCCTTGACAACACAGGATCATTTGAGGTATATATTGTCATACACTACTCGGTAATAATTTATAGTTGTAGAGGTTCTCAACATGACTGATTTTTACCACATTTATATTAGCTCGCTTTCGGGTCTGTTTGGTCAAATCTTGCAATCGATTTCAAACTAACTTCCTGATGGATTTTGAAATTTCAGACAGAGCTCAGAACTAGATGACAATGCAATATTGAGTCGCCTCCTTGTCTGTATGTCTGTTCGTTTGTCTGTAGAACATTTACGGAACAAAAGGTGAGGTTAAGATTATCTCCATAGCACCAACAGAATGATCGATGAGTCAATGAGCACTGAATTCAACTGACTTCCAAATAGTCACTCAATGTAACAACCAAATGAATTACAAATAAATTAATAAATAACCTACTAAACATCGTCAGAATACATAAAATAGTATGACACATACAGTCCCCTGAAATTGAAAACAAGCAAATTAAAGGGTTCATTTTATGTATTTTACCCTGTTTATTTCAACTTGCTTTCGATGTCTGTTTGTCTGTTCGCTACAAATCTTGTAATAATAATAATAGCAATCCATTTTGAACTAACTTCCTGATGAGATACTTGATCTTCAAACATAGCTCAGAACTGGATGACAATGCAATATAAACTCGCTTACATGTCTGTCTGTTTGTCTCTAATAATAATAATAGTAAAGAGCAATCGAAATGGAATATACCTGAAATTTGCCAAACGTCTTTGTCATCATCTCATTAAGATGTCTTTTTAGTCCGTTTTATAAACGTGGTATATTGAAAAAATATATCTTAATTTCTGGTTGACGTTCAATAATTATTGGAATTGGTTTTTTTATATTTAGAGGTTGATCGATCTTCACCTCCTTTGATACACATATTGCATATGCCAAATATCTTTGCATCACATCAAAATAATGATTCACCCAGATATATAATCATTTACAGCTTCTACTATAAAAATTTCTTCTGAACATTTTGTCCCATTGAGTAGGTAATAAAAAGTATATATTTTTTAAATTTTTGATGGAATCTCAGAAGTTGGTTCCACTGTGGAGCCCTCTTGATGTCAATTTCAGGAATTAGCAATTCATTGTTGACCAAACATTGAAAATAATGCAGATATTCTTCGAATTAATAATTTCCTTTATTCAGGAAAAACTTACTTCTACCTAGTCTGCGAAAAATAAACTAATTAGTGCTTCAAAGCAAATATATACAGAAAATGTGAAATCATGTGAAATTAAAGTGAAATTTCAACCTAGTTTTGTAGGTTATGTGTTCTTTATAGTAATTCGTGAAAAGATCTACCTATCAAATTCTTCAAAAGTTTTGTTTTTACTTGCACTGTGGTGACTTTTATTGTTTAAAAAAAAATACCTTGGAACCTCTTTTACCAAATCGTTCAGTGTTTTGGATTATCTCCCGTTCCTGGAAACTGCTGCTGCTCTCGTCGACTGGGACTTCTCCTCGTATTTGTAAATTTCCAATGATAATTTACAAAGGGAATGTTAACTCTGCATTTGGGATTTCTTTATCTGGTTTTGTTCTTCATTTTTTTTAAATTTTCGATTTTTCATTTTTAATTTTCAAATATTTTTCTTGATTCCTCTCCTTCGATACCAACACATTTTGTTTTCTTTCTCGAATTTTCGATTTTCACGCACCCTTTGTAGCACTTTTCATTAATTTCACCTTCTTGACAGTTTTTATTTATAAAACATTTCTAACTACCTATAAACTATATACAAGACATGTAAAAAACATTCTTTTGACGTTTCTGCTTTTCTAGATTTTCAAATTTCCAAATTTTGCATCAAGATCTTTCCTGGCATCTCATTGGTTATGAACATAGGTTCTAAATTCGAATAAGCGACAAGAGCTGATAAGCCCATTCCAGTTGAAAATAGGTCGTTATCCGAAAACAATTAAAGGCAAGTAAAATAACTCATCCACCCGCAGATCACCATGAAATATTCGAATTAACGAGGTAAACAAGATCATAATTTTCAAGATTGTTGACAGCGCACCCTAATTACACCGGGCTACGAAATATCAAAAAACTTAGTTTCTGGAATTATAACAATAGAAAAACGTTATAACTTGATCGATGATGACAGCCCATTAACTATACCTCATTAAAAATAGAGATAACGTCATTGTATATATTCATGCGTGTAGGTCCAAAAAACAAAGCCAATACTTAGTAAAAAAAATATTCATTTTGACAAGTAAATAATTAAATGAAAACAACACAACCTTTTATCCCACTTCGCGGCCCCACCTACCAAAAACACGACTTTGGATTTCATATAAAACGCGGCCCGCGGAAAGGATACAATGAGTCGTAAAACAGTAGTCCATGCAGTAACTAGCTAACTCAGTCGAAAATAAAATAGAGGAAATATGACCACGCCGACGGTCAAAGTTAACGTAATAAAAAAGTAAAACAGTCAAGTATCCAATCAACTATCGACTACGACAGAAATGTTCGCCAAATCAAATCACCGCAGTGTCAAATCAGTTCCGCAATAATAAAAGAAAAAAACCCCCGTACTCCGCAGAGAATCAAATATCATCTTTCCGAAGTTAAAAGACAAATAGATTATCCAGTTCAAGATTTTACCCTAGATATCGTTTTAAATCTCCGGAACGGAATAATAATTCGACCAGTGAATATTCCGGTATATACAGTGACAGGCATTCAAATTACGCTACTTTGCGTAAACATAAACCCTCTCGAGTGAAACCAGTGGAGGACAGTTGATGGTAAAAACAAAAAAGGTAATTGCTTCATATCTCTGAATTTATGTTTTGGGTCACCTGAGTTAACATGACGTTTATTTTGGATATTTTTGCATACATATATCTCCATAAATATTGATATCAGATTATTCCACTAATATTGTTTTTACCTCTATGTTACTACCCCATAAATCCATTATTGATAGTGATTGAGTCACAATATATTTTAAGGGAAATAATGGCTAAATTGTTGTTAGTATTTTGTTTGTTCGTCACTTCCGATCTGTTCAATAGTGTTGTTTGTACATGAATGAAGCGAACTTGTCATTACTGATACTTGTATTACATATTCTTACCATGATTATCAATCTTTTTCTGAACCGTATAAGGTGCAAGCTATTTGAAAATGATTAGTTTCCGTTATTTACCTTAGAGATTTCAAATTCTATTTAATAGTGCTGTTTTTTTAACGAATTTATACATGTTTGTCTTTATGTTTATGTGTCCAATTGTTTTAAATGAATATATCTTCTTATGATTCTGAGTGCATTTATTAGTATAGAGTTCAGGGACCGGTAGTACTTCTAAATAAACACCCCATGTTCCCCGTGTAGTGAGAAAGAGTTTATTGCTCGTAACCGCTCGCGAGTGATTGGCACAGTTCAATTATTTTTTTAATAGTTAATGCTCCCTATACCTCAAAGTTGTGACTTTTCGAGCAACTTTACAACAAAGCATTGATCTAATATAGAAATTCTATGTTGGAGGCGTCCTTAGCGTCGACGATTCGTTATTGTGAATAGTATTCCATAATAGACCAGTGGCGTAGCAGTGGTGTTGCACCCGTAACTCCCTGTATATGTCCAGCGGCGTAACATAGTTGTAGGGCATGTAGGGGGCCTTTGCAGGTACATTCATTAATAATAAAAACAATGAGAATCTACTGGTGGTTTTATTAGAATAAAACAGCGAACAGTTGTTTTATCACTATAAAAATGTTCTGATTGGTTTTCTGTTTGAAATTTTGGCCATTTGATTGACTCAAAAATAATGAGGAAAATAGTCGAAAAAAAATGTCCAAACTCTATTATGTATCAATGAACTGTCGAAGTTAGAAAATAGGTAATAATTCTTTAATTATTCATGAAACGAGCACGCTAAACAATAAGAATTGGGCGTTATACCTATATCAGAAACTAGGAGATATGTATTAAATAGCTCGCAATTTTTTTTTTTCATAAAAAGGTAATTTTCCTCCTTGAGAGAAATTCTTCTTGCCTATTAGTAAACTAAACAGTAAATGAGATTGAAGATGATTGCCAATTGTCACTGAGAGGAAATGTTGGAAATGCAATGTTACCAGATGTAAAAAAGTCTGAAGTATGCTTAAAAACAAATATAATTTTTACGAAGTCAATGAGATTGAAGCGAAATAGAGGGATTTAAGACTGAGTAGAGGAGGCGTGTCTAGATCTCCAGCTGACTCGAAACCGTTTTTCACCCAACAAAAAAGAAGAGGACACAACCTAACCTAAGTTAGCTAATATTTCTGTTCGAATTGTATTTGGTTACACGCAGCGGTCTCACAGACCATAATCATAAAAAATAGCTGAATTTCATCAAAATTGCTTCTGGGGTATTAATAACAATTAACGAAGTCTTCTTAATACATTTGTTCATGAAAATATTGTTTGGCAAAACAAATACATTTTTTATAATATAACTAATTAGTACACTGTAAAAACAAACTTTCATAATTTTGTTTACAAAGTAACAGGGATAACATTAACGTAAATAATTCATTTTTATGTAATATCATAAATTTGGCAGTATTCCGTACAAACTGCATTAATATGCTCCATACATAGAAACTTTCAGCAACTTCTACAATAGTATCGTGTTTTTCAATTCTTTTTTCTGTCGCAATAAAAGCAACGCCCATGCTCATCTGCTTCTCTCGCATTAGGTAAAGGTAGTGCCACAAAGCTCCCGAATTCTCGGTTTCATAGTTTTAGGAATGCATGACCAATTTGCCCGTTCTTTCATATAGTCTTTTGCCAAACTCATAGATAATTGAAGCAGAAAATATTTTCGAAACATTTGAATTTGAGTTATTAGCTGCAAATATTATGAAAGCATTTATTGCAGCAACGTTCAACAAACTAAAAAATACAACATTGGGCCACCTTGTATGAACTGAAAAGCTTGTCGACCACGTCGACGCCACCTTTGGTGTCATTATTATCGACAATTAATTCTGGAAGCCCATTTTCCTTTTAAATTTCATCGTCGTGGTGAGCCGTTGGGAGCAACAGAACGTTCTTTTTTTCTTGGGGATATATGATAAAATTATGCAATCAGATTCAAAACCAAACATACTGGATCCAACTGGTATTCCATTTTCTGCTCTAAATTCTGCTGGCAATTCTGGCTTGTTCTTTCTGAGGGTTCCAACAAGGATTAGTTTTTTAAATTTCAAACTTTTAGCTAACGGAACACTGGTAAACTAATTATCAGTGGTTACGTTTCGATTAGATCCGCTCATATTATCCGTTCAACAATGGCTTTTTTATAAATTCTAATCAAAGACAATTTTTTCAGTACTTTCTTATATACGGCTGTTTTTATATTTTTTTCAATTCCTGGAAACAATAAACTGAGGGTCACAAATTGTTTATAACAAATTGTTAACTTAATAAACAATGATATTATTGATAAAAAAATAAAAAAATTGTAAAATTTTAGAGAAATGCCAATTATGATTCTCAAAGGGAAAACATTTGATCAATTAATTATTTAAACACCCCAAATATAAAAAAAACTATTATAAACAATTAAAAAATTTCTTTAGGGGTTTTTTTGTAATCATTTTGTCTTGACAATAAAATGGTAAGAATTTTTTTTTAAATTATACTTGTCTATTTGTTTATAAACAATTTCTTAACAAATGACGTCAAAAAATGTTTTCCTAATGCCACTGTTAGATGCAAAAACAGCTGTATAATAATATTTGTCAACAAAAAAAAATATTTTTTTTAATATTTCATTTTGGTGGTGGTGGATAGGTGGATAGGATGAAACAATCTTAATTTTATTTTGTATGCTATATTACTCAAATTTTTCGATGATGCTATTGAAATTTCATTTGATATCTATTGATTTTTTTATCTTTAAAATCGGATGGAGAACGTGCTTGATTATGTTGAGATACAACAAAATGGGGCTTGGATTTTTCTAAAAATAGATTCTCTATGAAATAATATACGAATTTCAGTCATTATCGACATGGTGAGTTTTCCTTCAGCTTCAAGGATATTGGTATATACACTCTCTAGCCCATAGTTTGAGAGAAAGTCATATTTCTACACCATTGTATAAAAACGAGAAAACGGGAAAACGGAATAACGGGAAAACGGGATAACGGGAAAACGGAGGTATAACGGGAGGAATCGATAACGGGGTAACGGGAAAACGGGATAATGAGGAAACGAGATAACGAAAAAACGGGATAACGGGATAACGGAAAGCGGGCAGAATCGAAGGCATAACCTATATGGAACAACACAAAAAAAACAGGAAAAAAGAAATTCTATGCGGACAGCAGTTTTCAGGAAAAATATATTAGGGAATATAGAAATTTGGACCTGACAACGTCTGCCGGGT
Organism: Gonioctena quinquepunctata; assembly: GCA_018342105.1. Lineage (NCBI taxonomy): Eukaryota > Metazoa > Arthropoda > Insecta > Coleoptera > Chrysomelidae > Gonioctena > Gonioctena quinquepunctata. The sequence continues at coordinate 72,492 of JAFIRS010003973.1, read as the reverse complement.
CAGATTATAATTTATATATATATATATATATATATAAATATATATATATATATATATATATATATATATATATATATATATATATATATATATATTTAACTGTAACAATACAATAAATTCTATTCTATAAACTGTCGAAAGAGATCCGATCACTCAACAGACGGTAATATCACTTAATATGCAAGAAAAAAGTATTGAAGTATCAGTATGACATGTGATATCCTGGGGCCCCATGAATGGCTCTTATAAGAAATAGTTGATAAGATCTTCATTGGTGGTAATCTCTTAGGGTGCCAATCAGGTTATTCGTAACTTGAGAATACCTTTGAGTTCCAAGTTTTGTATATCTTCAGATGTAGAAATCAGAAGGATTGCTACTCTTTACTGTTCATCACGATAAAAATGATTTGTGAGTGCTCCCAAAAACAATCAAAGCTTGTATTTTATGCATTATTTCATTCTCACATGGCTCCACCTATAAAAAGTCATGAATTTAGTCACATGATATGCAATATGATCGACTATTCAGGTAAATAGAAATATGAGCGGGGATTTTTTTTCGATTGTATAAGAGTGCTATGGTGAAAGTCAAAATTTGAAGTAACATTCACTCAAAATTGAAATGTTTCGTTTTGGTTTTTATTCCACTATGGAAATAGTAAGCATATAAGCAAATCCTTCCAATAAAATACCAAAAAAACTAAAGAGTCTGTCTGGGGACATGGTTCTTGTTTTTTATGAGTAAATGGTGGTTGTTAAAAGTAAGTTGAATATAGCACTGTCAACTGACGTCACAACATGGCGGTCATCAGCTAATCGGGAGCAACAAAGCATTTGAGTGTGGAGATCATTGTTTTTTGTGTTTGTTGAAGATTTGTTGTAATTTTTATAAACTTTGTAGATATTCAGAGAACATTTCCTTGTTGCATTGGAAAATACAATAATTTTGCTAATTGTGCCTCTGGAAGGAAATCGGATGAATCTCACGTGCTCATCCTGATTGGATCGGTTACTACAACCCATAACGGCACAACCCATAACGGCACAAAAAACGAACTATTTCCGAGTGTTATTATGATGACAACGTATTTTTAAACTGGAAAATCCATGTTTAAAACACCTCTATAGACTTTTGCACTTTATTCACAATATTCACTATGAACTGGATGACAACAATGTCAAGAATGTTTTTTTTAGGATATCGTTTTTCGGGGAAAATTCACAAGAAAGACTCACGTACTCGTGGAAAAAAGCTTTGCTTGCCTCCTCATCAGCTGTTTGACAACTGTCAGATTACGTCACTGACAGTGCTCTATTAAATGTTGGTAAACGTATATGAATGATTGGCTTATTTTCACATTAGCGCTAGTGACAAATATGACCGGAATCTTACCGAATGATTTTGTGGTGTTCACGAAATAATCTTTCTGAATATCACTCGACTATGACTAAAAGAGACTATTATTTTCTTTAATTTATCTCGAGTAACCTGTATTTCGAAACCATTCAATTCGACCATATGAACATTAATAATCAAAGAATAACTCCCTCGAGCTAAAGCTCTCGGGCGTTATTCAGATTATTAATTTTTATATGGTCTCACAAATTTCGAAATACAAGGTTCTCTCGATAGAATTATGACGAAAATAATAGTCGGCTATTTGTCATAGTCTTGGGATGTTACCTGCGAATACAGTATCGGAAACATTTTATCTGGGGTATAGACAGAAATCTACACGAGCAACAAGGAACGCAATGATATGATAATACCACATAAACAAGAGAGATGCACTGCTGTACGCCCCTCCTATTACCCCACTCGACGCATTAACTGACCACGTGGCAATGCGACACAGCGCACAGCTTGCCGAGCCGTGGTTGCGATAACACAAGATCGTGACAATTATTACCTTTTGAAACATGCCGTCTATTTACACAACCGCAGAGAAAGTACAATAGATTCGGCTATTGTTTGGCCCAAAATGGTGGTTTGTTCGAACATTTAATAAAATAATTCCGTACACAAAATATTTAATTTGGTTTATCTTTTCTTGTAAATATTTGTTTTCTCTCCATTCAAGAGATAATAGTTTTTCTGTTAGAAATAAGTTTTTTGTTTTTATTGTCTTACAGAAATATCGTTTGCTCTTGTTTATGTTTGAGAATTTTCTTTTGTTTTCGCGGCCATCACGTCACCAAAGATATTTTGATCTACCTGTCGTCCGACAGATTAAATTGAATCAATGATTCAGTTTAATTTGTTCAAATTATCTGAAGTGAAATTATCGTCAATAATTCTTCTTCATTGCACATTCTCCCGACTGCTGCTGGTATCATACTGACGTCCTGAGCTGACCAGCCGGACCGACCTGATTCTCCTATCTCTGTGTCGTGACGTAAATATCCCTTCCTCGAGCGAGTCGAGGAGAAATTGTAATGCTCTCTCAACATAAAGCAAGCTAATCTTTACGCTCTCATGAAACCACCGTACCCAAGATAAATACTTTCCGATACTGTATATCACCGATGAAGGCCTAAACCAGTGGAGGGGACTACGAAATGAACAATATATTATCATGATACCTATCTAAAGTAAAATGCAGGCAAATGTAAAAACTCAAATTTATTGCCATTTCTGAAATATTAAAGCATTCTTCAAAATAAGAAGATGCACGTGTCTTAATTATTGAGGCGAAATATGTTGAATTCGCTTGTTTCTTAGCAAATTAGACTTCATATTGAAATAAATACCAAAATTACAATATGGGGTCAATAAAATAGTATATTAAAGTATAAGTGGATAAAAAGGGCTTTAAAACACGCGCGATTTTTCGAGCACGACGGCGCAGCCGGAGTGCTCGAAATAGAGCAAGTGTTTTTAAGACCAGTTATCCACGAATACTTTACGTTATTTTTTTTTATTGGTGCACTTTGAAATCATATATACTGGTATTATTACTACAAAAAATAGAAATAAGAACTAATAATGCAAGAAGGTTGAATTCGTGATGTGACATCAGTATACCTTTCGTTGTCATGGAAATGAGAAAAACTAATTTGCAATTTGTAACCAAAGATCAATATTTGTTGTCACCAGAGCTCAAGAATGAATTATTCTAATATCGATTTTTTGAATAGTGAGGCAGAATCGCGGTTAATACCGCGGAAATCCAGTGATATATATAAAAAAGAATATGAAAAGTTCATCAAATGGATGGAGGAGCACATATAAATGAACGAATTGTGAGTAATATTTTATTTGACAAGGTACTCCTGTCAGATCAATTATCAAAAATTTGTCATTTAGACTTCACGTTTCTCGATTTGTTGATGTTGTCATGGTTACCTTTAAAAAACGCGCGTTTTTTAAAGTTCGATTTAAACACGCTGAGGCGTGCTTTAAATGGGTAAAAAGGGGCACCAATAAAAAAAACATACATTCACGATTTCCTATAAAACCTATTATACTATTTTTTCAATAATAGTAGGCTCTGGCCTAGATGAAGTTAATTATTATTATGAAACAAAAAGTATTTGACAGTGACACAACTTGTTAATCAAACCATTATCATTGTTTTAACTAGTTTAAAATTATTGTCTTTTTGAAATATTGTAAAATGAGAACTTATCCCCAGGAAGAACGAATTGATATGATTTTGATAATCGGTGAGTGTGAAGAAAACTGTTTATTAGCCTCAAGAGTATATGCCCAAAGGTATCCTAACAGGAGTCATCCTAACAAGCGTTCATTGGAAAAGTTGTTGCAGCTTTTCCAAAGAACAGGCAGTGTATCTTATAATAAGCAAGAACGGCAAAAACCGGTTACTGGAAATGAGGAAAATTAATATTTAGTGATGTTATCTCTAGTTGAACACCCTCACACAAGTCAGCGAAAAATATGTGAAACAACTGGAATAAGCAGACAGAGTATCCAAAGAATAATTAAAGAGTACACATTCCACCCGTATCGCATTCAACTACATCAACAGCTTTTTGAAGAAGATTATGATCGACGACTGAATTTTTGTTTATGGTCTTTGGTGGTTTGGGGTTGTGATGAAGAAATTTTTTTTGATTATGTGCTTTTTTCCGATGAGTCAACTTTTCATAACAACGGATTAGTTAACAGACATAACTTTCACTATTACAGTCACGAAAACCCTAATATTTTTAGAACCCATGATCACCAGCACAGATGGTCTGTTAATGTGTGGGGTGGAATAATTGGAACGCAAGTAGTAAGTCCTTACTTTTTTTATGGTCACTTAAACGGCGTCATGTTTCTCGGATTTATTAGGGATAATTTGCCTGTGCTGTTGGAAAGTATACCTATTAATATTCGTCAACGGATGTGGATGCAGCTAGATGGTGCTCCTGCACACTTTGATAGACGTGTTAGAAACGAGTTAGTTCGACAATTTCCAAATAGATGGATGGGGACGAGGAGGTCCACAGAACTGGCCAGCCAGGTCTCGGACCTTAGAAGTCCCGACTATTTTATGGGGATATATCAAAAGTATTGTTCACGATCACATAGCGACACCTCAGGATATGAAAGTCTGAATAAGAAATGCGTTTGTTCCATACCTAAAATATGTTATCAGAGTTCAGCACTCATTTCAAGAAAGAGTTCGCCTATGCATCGAGAATAATGGACACCATTCTGAGAATTTATTAAAATAATAAACTATTTGAGATTCTTAATTTTTCGATAAAATGACTTCAAAAATGATTTTTAAGCTTTTCATTACAATACAGTGTGTTTCATTTTTAAGATAAAAAAATTACTCATAAGTAAAATATAAAAACGCCTTTTGTGCAAAAAGCAGAAGAGATAGGTTGATTCAATTTAATTTGTTCAAATTATCTGAAGTGAAATTATCGTCAATAATTCTTCTTCATTGCACATTCTCCCGACTGCTGCTGGTATCATACTGACGTCCTGAGCTGACCAGCCGGACCGCCCTGATTCTCCTATCTCTGTGTCGTGACGTAAATATCCCTTCCTCGAGCGAGTCGAGGAGAAATTGTAATGCTCTCTCAACATAAAGCAAGCTAATCTTTACGCTCTCATGAAACCACCGTACCCAAGATAAATACTTTCCGATACTGTATATCACCGATGAAGGCCTAAACCAGTGGAGGGGACTACGAAATGAACAATATATTATCATGATACCTTGAGGTATGCAGATTTTTATCCTGAGGACGGGAAAAGAAAAAATAACATTAATTATACTTGGAATAAATGACCCATTAAGAACTGATGAAACTTGATGAAACTCAACGGGTTATGCGTTTACGACTGAATTATATGCATATCAAGATCGAAAACTTTTTAACCGACGAAACCAAAAAGGAGGAGGTTCTCTATTTGACCCGTATATTTTATGTTTTTCCATCATATTTTTTTATGTATGATCACGCATAACGTTTTACTAAGGCGTCCGATTCCGATAATTCTTTTTTCAGTGGATAGGGTGTACTTCGAATTTGGTCCCATTTGAATCTAAAAGATGAAATCCACCCCTAAGGGTAGCGAAATGAAGGATATTGATCACTCACCCTCTGAATTCTGGTACGTTAACCGATTCTATCAGACATAACTTTGTACTGGGTTCTTCGATTTGAATGATTCTTTTTTTAATAGATAGGGTATACCTTATATTTGGATTTCGGAAGGAATTAGCCACCCTTACGGGTGGAAAAATAGGGAATAATTGATTTTTCACTAGTGAACATTAGCACACACATACGTAGTTGACAATGACAGATCGCTACTGACATTATTCTTGTTCTGTCAAAATCAGTATATTTTATGAGAGGATGGAATGATATACAAAGTAATGAAATAATCTAACCAGAACAACGAAAATAATTTATATTACAACAAATAGTAACAGTAGATAATCATATTATTTAACTGGTAATAGTTGAAGTAAGGTGGGTAGGTAAGTATTTTGGAAGTAATCAAAAAACATGTAAATGCCACAAATATTTCCGGAAATATTCATCCTCCAGGGTACCCTGGGCGATATTAATGTGGAAATATTCATGTCAAAATAATGACACAAGCACAGGATTTTTTGTTTACTTTCAGTGCAAATCAAAATTAAACAAGTAAAACACCTCTCATTTTGTTTTTCCAAATTTGTTTATTATTAGTTACATCTCTTGCGTGTTTTTATTAAAAATTCTTTTTTTTACAAGCTTTCATTTAGTTTCACCTGTCTCGGTGTCTGCCTGTAATCAAATCTTGCAAGTTGAATTTGACCTACTTCTAGTTGCCCGATTAACTTGAAATTTGGCAGGTGTTCATAGTTACCGTAACAATGCATTATGGAATTTTTGTTAGAGAAAAAAAAAATGGTATGTGGGGGTTGTCGGGGTCGAAAATTGTGGATTTTTCTCAAAATTCATAAAATAAAAGTGGCGGCTACAAGATGGCCGATGATCTCTGTGATTATGGTCCGATTCTATTCAAAATTGGTATGTGTAGGTTTTCGGGTTCAAAGATTATGAATTTATTGTCAAAATTCTCGGATTCAAGATGACGGCTCCAACAAGTTTTGTAATAATGAACCGTTTCTATTCAAAATTGGTATGTCAGGGTTTTTAGGGTCGGAGATTATGGATTTAGTCGAAGATTATTGATTTTTTGTAAGAATCCATGAATTAAACATGGCAGCTCCAGTAAAAAACACTAAAATTAAAAATATGGGGCTTGAGATATATTTAATTCAACGCAATATTAAAATGTATGCCCTAAAATAATTATTCAAAAATATATGGTTCAAGATATAACACGTTATTCGCGATCTACAATAAAAATGATAATAAAGAAGAGAAAACAACAACATACATACTTACCTACCTTTACCATACATAGATAAACTATCGAATAAAATTAATAAAACCATGGAAAAACACAACAATAACTATATCACACCGACTGCAAAATAGGGAAATAACCATTTATTCAAAATTAAAACCAGAAATACCAAAAACCAAACAAACTCATAGAATACCGTGTAAAGACTGTCGAAGTACCTATATAGGTCAAACAAAACAATATTTGCAAAAACGAGTACAAGTATTCAAAAACTGATTTTACAGCCTCATCCAAACACGGAAAAGAAAATCAACATAAGTTTGACACTAACAACGTTGAAATTTTGACCAAAGAGAGGAATCTAAGAGTAAGAACATTCCTTGAAATGATACATATTAAAAAAGACCCCAACAGCATTAACAATAGAAAAAATAAAAAAAATTTTTGGGGATCACCCTATATATTTCAAAATAATTTTGGAATATGCTCCTCATGGACCCACATATGACTGTGCTAAATGTTTTTCCCTAACTCTCTTCATTTCTCGTAGAAATACCGAGGCGAATGTGGTGGGCCACCCTGTATATTACAGAAAATTTTATATTGTGAATAACGTGTTATATTGCATACATCTTAATATTGTGTTGAGTTAAATATGTCTCAAACTCCATATTTTTTATTTTAGTGTTTTTAACCTGATGATGACAAATACTTTGTCGAAACGTCGTTAAAATAAATTATACGAATTTACTGAATCAGACCTTTATCCTGAGAAATTGAAGAATATATATATATATATATATATATCTACCGGGTGAGTCTGAGAGATGGGGCACCCCTATTTTTGAGAGAAATAATCCGATTCAAAGCACGAAAATTTAGGGGGCTATTGAACAACTAAAATGTGATTTTTTGAGATAAAAATTAATTCTGTAGCACTTTCGGTTTCGCCAGAAATGATCTGAGTATTAGTTTTTCAAATGGAACACCTTGTACATTTTCACTTTTTTGAAATCTAGAGCAAATTCTGAACATGATAAGCTAAATTTTTTATTATTATTTTTTTTTTCAATTTTTTTTTTAGGGATGATGATTTTTTACCTTTTGAACGTTCCTCTCCGATGCCATGTTGTCCGAGAAAATGAAATTATAATTTTAATTACAATACTTTGCCACCAGCCGCTGTTTGAATGTGACAAAATAACTTCTTTTCGATTATCTCATGTTTTTTGAATGGCATCTCTATGGGACACTCTCTGCAACAGATTGTTTAGAAGGAAAGGAATCGAATGATACCAAAATTTTGAATATCTGTCGATTATTTTCAGAGTTATCACTATTATAAAAAAATGTACCACAAAATAGTGCAGCCACTGGACTAAACAACACCGAAATGATGGAAATTTTTAAATATCACTTCTACTCAATTGTCTCATAACGATTTTCAATATTGAAAATTATCATATCTAAATTTATTATTTTGAATTTGAATACGCGATTTTGAGGATTATCAACATTTATTACAAATTTTTAAAACTACAAATACGTGAGCACAATGCTCTAATACTCTTCTATAAAAATTGCTCAAAATGTTGGCCATTATGTTCCATGCATAATTGCACCCTTCTGACTGCTGCTCGAACTGCTCTAGTTAACTCTGCTGGGCTGATATTATTGAAAGCTGTGATGACTTTTTGTTGCAGTTCCTCGCGTGTCTCACTAGAAGTTGCATATACATCATTTTTTATTGTTCCCCATAAATAATAGTCTAAGGGGGTTAAGTCTGGTGACCTAGGTGGCCATCTGATGGGACCATGTGTAGAAATTAGTTTATTTCTGTAAGCATTATTCAGGTAATTGATTACCATTCCATGATTATAGGGGTGCACCGTCCTGTTGAGAATAGAAATTTTCAGAACCAATGGAAGGTCGATCAATGATTGGCTCGATAGCATCGAAGAAGCGTTAGGTACCTCGCTCCAGTAAGTGATCCATAAAAAAAAATTGGCCCAATGAATCGATCTCCAAGTATACCCATCCAACAGTTAAATCCGAACCTTTCTTGAGGATTACCTTGATGTAAAAGCCTTGGATTCTGCTGTGCCCAATATCGAGTATTATTCCTATTGAAGAGCCCTCTATTGGTAAATCTTGTTTCATCTGAGTATAAAATTCTCAAAGGAAATTGAGGATTTTCGCGAACATTATGAAGAAACCATCGACAATATTCAAGTCTTCTTTCATCGTCTCCACCATAAAGCCTTTGATGTATCGGATATTTAAACGAGTGAAAATTCTCTGTACAGTCGATTGACTTGCGTCACATTCATTAGCTAATTCTCGTGTTGAAGAAGTCGGATTCACCTCTACATATCCTAGAACGTCTATCTCTTTATCTTCACTGACTATTACATTCACATTTCGATTTCGAATACGTCGGTTGTTTGGCTCTTGTCTCAACTGACGTTCAAGTTTCACGAAGTATGTCCTACACGGATGTCTTCTAGCAGGAAACCTCCGTCTGTATAAATTTGGTGCAGCCGTAGAATTCTTCAGACACTCACCGTTAATTAAAAGCATGTCAATTTTTTCATTTTGGCTAAATTTATCCATGACACAGTTATAATGATTGGACTGAGATAAAAGTTTTTTCGTATTGATACTTATTTGACAGCAGATATTCATTCATTTTTTTATCCAAAAACGACTTTGACAAAATTTGGAGTTGACGATGGAAACACATTCCTTTATTGAAACAGATTAAACTATTAAACACTTTCAGAATCTGTGAAAATGGATAGTGTAATTTCTGTGTTCCTATCAACCACAATGGGTCCATCATGGGAATACTAGTAATTATTCTTTTTGAAGACGAATTACTTTCAAAATGTTAATTGTAGACGTAATGAAATACTGCTGGTAGCAAACCAGAATTTTCATTACATTTTTCTGAAGTATGCATCTATTAGAAATACACACATCAAATTTGCCAACTATTCTTATTGGTATAGTAAGTGAAATTTCAAATAATGTTATTATTTGGGATTTTTATTAGTCTAGCGGCCACAATTCTTTTTGGTACAGATATTCGAAATTTTGGTATTATTCGATTCCTTTCCTTCGAAACAAACTGTTGCAGAGAGTGTCCCATAAAGATGCCATTTAAAAAATATGAGATAATCGAAAAAAAGTTTTATTAAACGCGGCTGGGGAAAGTATTTAATTAAAATGCTAATTTCATTTTCTCGGACAACATGGCATCGGAGAGGAACGTTCAACATGTAAAAAATCATCATCCTTGAAAAAAAAAATTGTTTAAAAAAAAAAATTATAAAAAATTCAGCTTATCATGTTCAGAATTTGCTCTAGATTTCAAAAATGTGAAAATGTACAAGGTGTTCCATTTGAAAAACTAATACTCAGATCATTTCTGGCGAAACCGGAAGTGCTACAAAATTAATTTTTATCTCAAAAAATCACATTTTAATTGTTCAATAGCCCCCTGAATTCGTGCTTTGAATCGGATTATTTCTCTCAAAAATAGGGGTGCCCCATCTCTCAGACTCACCGGTATAGAGGAAGATGACTGGATTAATTGGCACAAAAAGGTGAATTTGGAAATTTTCAGTAACTGAAGATTATCCTTGAGGTTGCAGTCATATAATATATTGGCCTGATAAAGTAAAACTCTTGTTTAACTTGTCGAGCTTTCCAAAATTTTATTTTCTTTTTCAAGACATCTGAAAACATTAATGGTGTTACAATAACACTAAAAATATGATAAAATCGACTTACTGATGTGGGGTTTGTATAAAAAAATAGCTGATGCATTTCCTTAAACATCATTGAAAAAAACAAACAAAACGAGTTGTTTTTTTTGGCACTGGAATGTTGGATACATTGGAAAACATTAGCGAAAATACAAAAACAACACACACACAATATTGATTGTAAAAAACTAGACTACTTGAAGCACGAATTTGTTCATACATAATTTACTTAGTTTAAACAATTTTTTCTCGTTGAACAGTCACACATGGTTCAGTGTGATCACAGAACTGAAGGGAGGTCGGAAACTGGAAATTGTCGATGTCAACTTCATCTGTTCAATCAGTTGTCATGTCAATTTCTTGTGTGCACTGATCCATGTGTTTTGTTCACAGAACGACAACTCAAATATCTATGACGAGTGATTCGATGATGAATTCGACATGGAAGTACTGTTTGGTTCTAGTTTAAGGATATAATTGTAGATAATACGTAAATTTGTTATATCGGACCTCTTATTCATGCTGTTATGTTCCTTATTGAGGTAAATATTAAGTTACATCACCCATGCACTCCGAATATGGGGAAAACACTTTTCTTACGTGTTTTTGCCTCCTGAACACGAATCCGGAAGAAAAATGCGGCGGTCTCATACCGTTTCAGAAATAAATTTCAAGCACCGTTTTCTCGCACAAAACTCACTCAAAATGCCTCCTTCTTTTTACCAGCATAAACAATACACCCTAAATCACTTATTTTCGGCACAACTTTGCACAAAATATCGTCGTTTTTATCGAAAAAATCCTCCTTCTTACACAGTTGCAAATGAACAATTCTAATTTCTTTGACAGATGACATTTATTTACTTTTTTAATTTTTCATGTTGGTAATAAATGAATCGGACTGTGTAAGAAGGAGGATCTTTTTCGATAAAAACGACGATATTTGTGCAAAGTTGTGCCGACAAAATGATTTAGGTGTATGTTATGCTATAGAAGAGGCATTTTGAGTGAGTTTTTGAAAAACGGTGCTTAATTTATTTCGGAAAAAGCGATGTAACTCTGAAACGGTATGAGCCCATTTTTCTCCGATGATTCAGAGCAAACACGTAAAAAAGTGTTCATATTCGAGTGCTGTATAACTAATATTTACCCTTATTGATGTAATAGAGACAACGACAATGTCCTCCGGACGAAATGGTACAGAAAACCAATCTGTTCTAATAGATTTCTCAATTTCCACTCGTACCACCACCACAGCATGAAAAATAATTCAATCCTAGCCTTGAAAAGCAGAGTAGTAAACCAAACACATCCTATTTATAGAAACGAATGTATGAATGAACTCAAAAAAATCTTAAAAGAAAACTCGTATCCTCTCAAAATTATAAATAAATTCCTATTCAACACAGATCACAACATTGAATCCCGTCGGGACTTAAACAACTCGAGTAATGTAAGTTACAGCAATACTTTGAATAATATCAATAATAATAATAACAACAACAATATTGAAGATGCCCAAGTAGCAATTCCCTACAAATATCGAACCCTTCCATATATACAAGAATTAACACCAAAGTTCACTAACATTTTCAAATCAGATACTTTGCGTATAGCAAAAAAAACGTAAAACTAGTAGCCAGTCTTTATACCAAAACGAAAACACCTCTTTCTAAATTAGAACAAACCAATGTAATTTACAAATTACCATGTTTGACTGCCGACTGGCCGAAATCTTTCAGGACGCATTACAACACATAAGAGTGACTGCAATATTTTAAAAACAGCTGTGCCCTTGTTGAACACAGCATTAACGAAAATCATTTCATCAATTATAATAACCTAACAGTTTCAGCAGTGGAAAACAACTTTCTCAAAAGAAATTTCTTGGAAATGGTTTACATCAATAAGGAACATAACAGCATGAATAAGAGGTCCGATATAACAAATTTAAGTATTATCTACAATTATATCCTTAAACTAGAACCAAACAGTACATCCGTGTCGAATTCATCATTGAATCACCCGTCATAGATATTTGAGTTGTCGTTCTGTGAACAAAACACATGGATCAGTGCACACAAGAAATTGACATGACAACTGATTGAACAGATGAAGTTGACATCGACAATTTCTAGTTTCCGACCTCCCTTCAGTTCTGTGTTCACATTGAACCGTGTGTGAACGAGAAAAAAATTGTTCAAACTATAGTAAATTATAGGCTTGTTTTGCTTCACAGTTCTAGCGATTCTGAACCGTTCAAAACAGTCGCACACTCGTATATTCAAAGTGGGCTCGCACGAAGTTTTCCATGCCACGACTGTCCCACTGCTTTGAACCGATTCAGAACCATTCTGACTGCGAACCAAAACAAACCTTATGTATAGACCTTTTCATTTAACAGCGATAGCATTTGTTCTTTTTTTGCGGAACCAACGACATGGAAGTAGGTATTCCAAATTTTTTAGGGTACATATTCAGAACTAAACTTGTGTGCAGAAGACGTTTGAATAAATTCAAATGAAATTTTCGTCTACGGCAAAAATCGTCTTTAAATTAAGGAGTTTCATCGTTCCGCCGTGCGTACCGCCTCTTTGTTAGATTGAGGTTAGGTTATTGAACAACAAATCCTAAATTATCAGTATAGAACTCTTGTCTATGTCCTAAATTCAAATCATACATCTGTATGGATTGATATCGAAGTACATGTATTTTTCTGAATTAACCTGTTAATATCAGGTTATTCTCCAGATCTAGCTGTTAATTTCATGATATGATTACAACACAAAACGAAGCAAAAAAAGAAGCCTGAACGTCTTCAAAGAATCGGAGTTCAACCTATTTTTGTGGATTCATACAATTATAACTACAACAATGAAAACTGATAGTGTTTCTAGTCGGATATTCACAATGAAATAGGAAATAGTTCTTAGCAAGTTATCCAGGGTCTTGGTGGTTATACTCATCTAAAGCAGTGGTCTTGAACACCCCCAAAATCTTTCCTCTGAATCGAGAAATGGAATCAAAAACACTATAACCCAATACAACATAAATTTTAATATCTACTTAAATGGTATTGATGGAAATATTCAAGTTTTTCAACTTGACTTGAAAAAACATTTCATTGATTTCAGTAACTTTTTATCTCAGTACACTTTTATTACATGTATAATTGCTTTTTTGTACTGGAAGATTATTTGACAAAAACACAATAATTTCTAAAAAAGCAATAACAATCAGCATGTAATCTCATATACTGATACCAACAATAATGATTATGAATGTGCTTCTTCTTCAAGTGCTGCACTTCTGGAACATTGTATACCACCTTCAAATTAAAACTATATTGGCAGACTCATGGCACCATCCAGCAGAGAACCAGAAGGGATTATTTTCTAGACAGCATAATGCCTGATCTGAAAGACCGCTCGCCTTTCTGCAGATACCTTGAACCTTTTGGGCTCAAGCATTTTTATAACAAAATCCGAATACACTGAATAAAACCTTTTCAATGTGAAGAACACGTCAGAATTTTATACCCATAACTGGGGATTTCTTCTTCCACTGCCGTTAGAGAGAATCAGCTATGAGTTTCAAAGTGGAGGCAGGAGCTCGCAGAAAATAAATACTTCGAAAGTGCCCAGTTGTGTGCCTCCTACAACCGATTTTTTTTTTAGTTTTTAGTTAACATATGTGATAGTGGCGAGTGCATGCCATAATTACATCTGTGATTACTTGGTTTGAATAAATAAGTATTTCTGAGAGGTTCATGGAGATCAATAAGACCAAGACGGGACAGTAGAGCTCAGCATTTAAAAGTTTGTGTAACAAACAGATACCCTGTCTAAAATACCATCAAATTCAGCTCTTGATATTATGAAACTATTATTTGATTCAATTCTAATCTTGTGAGATGTAATATGAATGTGTTATGATAATTATTAATGGAAATTATTGAAAACATGGTGTGCTTGCTATCAGGCATGCAGAACTGATCACCCTGAAAAGTTCTTTCGATAAAAAAATCCCATATGTTGCATAGCTACTGAGTGGCAAATATAAATAAATATTATGTATTTGACACATTGAAATTAAAGAATGTCAGCTATTGCCGATGGTTCAAATATCAAACCGGATTCGAACCATTGCAAATAATACAAAATAAAATGAAAAAAATACATATTCAGATACCAGTACCTTGAAGAACTTATATAAACTAAACGACTTACTCAATTAAAATATATATATATATATAATATAGAAGTGGAAAATTGCGTCTGTGAAAAATACATGAACAGAAAGATTGTGGCATATCAGACAAGTTATTAAATTAATGAAAAAAAAACATCCTTAAGCGGGATTCGAACCCACGACCTCTGGATCTCTAGTCAGACACTCTGACCAACTGAGCTATTATGACATAGGTGCCTCTGCATATTTGTGAATCACTTTTTCATTAATTTAATAACTTGTCTGATATGCCACAATCTTTCTGTTCATATTTATATATATACATATATATATATATATATATATATATATATATTTATATACCTATATATAGTCTGTAAATTTGTTTTTGATTCATTCTATAAATTGGGCAAAACTTACAACTTAATTTAAAAAAATTATCCATACATATTCAAGTCATGTTTAGTTGTTGTATATTATATTTTATGCCTATTATGAACATTTCCACTGTTTCTTGGGATCAATCTAACCATCATTATTGTATTGACTCAAATACTGCAGAAGGTTACAGAACGACACTGCTGCTGTCTACATTTAAAATTATATTCATAAAACATACATATAATACAAAAGAACATAACATACCTGGGTTTCTAAAAAAAATACTGTTGTTCCGTGTAAGTATTTGTGAATTCATACACAATGAAAATATTTTTCAATTATCAATTTTTGCACCAAGAGAATGTTGCAGCATTCTTTATAGGTTCGTTACGTCCTATCCTATATCTTTAAAGTTACAATACAAAGCATCAGAAAATATACATCATATCACAGAAGTTCTTTCAAGTCATTCAACAAAAAATACTAAGAAATTATACTTAACAATACTAAATAAAAAAATGCAAATTCGAAAAAAATAATTCAACAATGGAAATCATTTAACCCATGATGATAAAAAGAGGTTTGTTAGAAATTCAAATTCCCAGAAAACACGTTGATGAAATAGTTAATCTTCTGGTCAATGTTACTTTGTAGTTGTCAATTCATTTATCTACCATACATAAATCAATTATTGTTAAACCGACAGGTTGAAGAACTGTCAATGGCCATTTGATGTATTTAATTTCATGCCAATAAAGACATTTTATCATAAATATCAGTTATAATTGAAGACAAATGAACTTATTGACATAAACTTCCAATGGTCATTGTTTCTGTTCTCCTATGCTCATGGCGGAGGAAAAACAATACAGCAAAAATAAAGTAATGTAACTGAAAAACACAGCCAAATTTTTTGTGCACAGACACTAGGCTTGTTTTGGTTTGCAGTAGGGATGGTCCTAGAACCGTCCCAAGTAGTTACACAGTCGTTTATTGAAATAAAATATTTCACGCTACGTTTGTCCTACTCTTTAGAACCGATTCGAAATCGTCCTGACTTCGAACCAAAACAAACCTTCTATATTTCTCCTGTTGCCTCCTGTTATAATGATACACAAATTTTGGGTCTCTGTTGTATTACTTGACTTTCTTCAGATTCACCTTCGATGGATGCTTTTACAGTTGGATCTATGTTCTGTGTTCCATGGAAAACATCTCATTGAATAACAGGATACATCATGAAATAAAGGCCAGGTTGAGTTTTTCTTAGGAAATGTCTTCACTCACAAGGTTTCAGAACTCTGTATGCAATATGTAGTATAACTTGCTGTGGAAAAAAAAAGGAATAAGACCTGAAGAAATAGTCATATACAAAAAAGGAAAATTGTCATATTTATCTTTTTTATTTTTAAGTAATATAATCGTAGAACTTGGCTAGTTGTATATAAAATTCAATGACAACAAGATATTCATAAGAGTTTTCCCAAGTTAATTTGAAAACAAGATCAATGATCACAAAATCTGCACTTTTTTAATTACTGCAATGAAAAGTTTGTTATTAGTATTCAGGCTTTGCTAATAATTCTAATCAACCTGAATAAAACTTCATATACCTATATCACTTTTTGAATTTTTTACTTCCTGATAAAAAATATCCAGGGCCAAACGTTTAGTAACAATCAGTTTGTGTATTGATTACTCCATAGTGAGCTAACTAGAGCAACTTTACTACCAGCCAACAAAAAAATAAAACAAATCTGATTCCGAAAATACCAGCCCACTCTCAATAAAAGACTATTACGAGAAATGATAGAAATCAAGAAAGATAAATTCAACATCAACAAAAGAAAATATATTGACAAACTTCACTAGTCATTTTGAACTCTTAACTCTAACTAATGTATTTGATATCCCTCGAAATTATTGATATATTTTTCTTATCTGAGTTTATGTTACAAATGTTTCGATCTTTTTCCACGATTATCGTTAAATACAATAACCAAAATGTTGGGTTGAATTAAAATATTTCCGCTCTTATTCTGATATTTGAAAAGTGTCTTATGAACTGTATTCCAAACATTTTCTATGATTGTACAAGGAAAATATACCATATAGAAAATATGAGTGAATTTTGTTGAAATTGTGTATATATGCTCTATATATAGAAGATTAATTTTTCCAATAGTCTGAAATTTCAAGTTATCAATAGACTGCATAAAAGTCAACATACAATAACTATAGCATGCACATATTCATATCATCAAGATAAAAACAGCGCATGTGTAAATTTGACAAATATTGATGATGAAACTTCATTTTAGTGATGATGATTTCATGACTTCATTTGACTTCATGATGATTTCATGACTTCATTTTAGTGATGATGAAACTTCATTTTAGTGAAATAATGTGTTTTTGACTATGTTCTGTTAGGTTTAAAAATTTTTTTTTCAGATATTGGCACCAGAAATATTGTGTGCCTCTAGTGACTTAACTGAAAGTTGCATAGAAACCACTCAGGATTGATTATGATCATGATCTGTCATGATGGATCACAATCGATCTGGACTGACTACATCTGATCTGTCAGCTACTGAGTCGGAGGTCGTCCCCAGGTATCTTCAAAATTAGCTCTTAGAGGAAGAATCTTCCCAGCATCAATATCCCCAGAAAAACGATAACTATTAACATTTTAGAATACCTTTTCCTAGCAGACTCCACAGATTCATCTGGCAGAATGGCACCAAATTGTGGCAAATCGAATGTACTACAAAAAATAAAATTATTACTATCTCTATAATAAGTAACAAGTTATACAGCATGATAAACATGTGAGTAGTACCTCTCTCTGCATAGAAAATTCCCTATATTTATAAATTGAAGATTTATATATGAGGATGACATTGAGTACTAGATGGCAATTGAATATAATATATATATATATATATATATATATTAGAAATATTTAAAATTATTTAGGCCGCTCAAAACATATAGTCTCCATGAAATTTGTATGAAAAATAGTGTTTCAAAACTAATCTAATGTTGGTACAGTTTTATTCAAATTGAAATTAAAATATAAAAATGTCTGTATTTTTTATAAATGTTTGTGTGTTTATTCCTTTGTATGCGAACTTTTTCAGAGACACAAGCTGAAGATTGTAGTGACAATATCGATTGATTTTTGACAAAACATCATAAGCGATAAAAGTAAAACTCCACAGAAAGCTTTTTTATCATACACTGTCTTTATTTCAATACTCAGAACTCTCAAAATGTGTAGGACTCTATTTATTTCGGCGAAAAATCGTTCAAGTGAATAAAATCCAGTGCAAGTTATTATTTTCATTGAATATTGCTAGTTTGTCAAAACAATTTCAAAGTTTCTTCGATTTGGATCTGTCACTTAAGATAATAATAATAATAATAATAAATCGACTTTATTTAACAAATGTACATGCATTTGCCTTGAAAAGGCGAAGATTAGCTAATAGCTACTCTTGAACTTGAAGATTAGCTAATAGCTACTCTTGAAGATACTCATGAGATGTTTTGTTGGTATCAAATTCGATATTTTGAACAGCTACAAAGCGTAATCTCGCAATATAACGTAATGCAATTTTAAGGTTAAAGTTCACTCCACTTTGCAGTAATCGTTATTAGGTTTTTACGTGTTACGTTGTTCTGTCATCATGGGAATAAAATATGATCATAAGCGACAGAAACAGAATCGTAACCGACAAGATTTTCTGGCATTTACGATCATCTGTCAGTAGCATATTGTCGTAAATGTCCGAACACCCTGTAGAGTACATTATTTAATTTCATTTTTGAACTGGTCAAGGTAATGTTATTTTTCGGAACATGCCTTATTTTATTGTGTCAAAGTTTCAATGTAAAAAACACTAAATACCGATTCATAAAAAAAGCTTCTGATGGTTTGATCGGGGAGTTAGTTTTCAGTCGTGCCATAATAAATGAGATTAATTCACTTGATAATTGTTCTTGTTCCTATTTAAATAAATGTTGTTTCTCTATTTTTCTACAAAAGCTGGCCGTGAACAACCCCAATTCACAATATTGGCGTTTACAATAAAATATAGCAATTATTGGTATTTTGTTGGAACCAAACTTGCACTTACAATAATGATTTCAAGCACTTATGTCCAAATGAGCATAAATAATATGTTGAATCACTTGTAGATTATCATAAGTAACAATTTGGTTGAAAAATCCAATTTTCAACAAATTTGTTTCTTACAATATTTTGTCAAAAACCCATCGATCTGTTATATTGACAGATTCTTATTAATATAAATAAAATACTAACTACTGAACCAAATGTAAAGAAACTCACATTTTTGGAGGTGTTCTAACTGGAGGCTTCCGATGAATGATGGGCAAGGCACCAATCTTCAAATATCTTTTACCACCAGGTTTCGTAATAAAGTCTTCTTCGGTGAAATGATCTGAGCAAACAAATTCACCAATGGTATCTACACCTTCCAATCCCAGAAAAGATGACCACTGAGTTCTCCTAGGTTCTTCAGGAAATCTATTAGATTTATATCAGGTTAATAAATCGCATAGGTATTCAAAATGATATAAAGTGGTTTCAAAATTTCACAATAAATATTCACAATCCAATTTTCCATTAAAATTAATATTCGTCAACACGTCGTTGGTTATAGGAATCTTGCATAATTGATGGGATGAACTCGATTTGAAACATACATAGGCCAAGAAAATAGTTAATGGTATTTACAGAATTGTGCCACCCCAGAAGACCTGCGCAGGTTGAATCACCCAGAAATACCTTATATTTTGAATTGTATTGATGAATGAATCCTTTGCATTTTGAATAATTCCAGATATTTATCAAGACCTGAGATGGATGATTTCAGAAAAGGAAATCTGCAAAGATTTTGAGTGATTCAATTATTTGGAACCTTAAAAAGGCGAGAAAGAATGAATGGCAATTGGATTTGAATAAAACTTTAGAGAGTTCAACTTGATTGATAGACACTTAGCTTATCATAATTGTAGTGAAAATCAACAGTAAAACTTACCGGTGGAAAGATCTCGGCTGATTCTCGATGAATTTCCCTTCACAGGATATGCACTTTGGAACCATGATTATTATA
Source organism: Gonioctena quinquepunctata (assembly GCA_018342105.1). Classification (NCBI taxonomy): domain Eukaryota; kingdom Metazoa; phylum Arthropoda; class Insecta; order Coleoptera; family Chrysomelidae; genus Gonioctena; species Gonioctena quinquepunctata. Next base: position 52,174 of record JAFIRS010003973.1, on the reverse strand, counting down.
TATATACAAAAAAACAGTTTCTGAACTGAACTGGGAGGTTCAACAGAACGGCAAGTAAAAAAAGTAGTTTAAAGTTCAAATCGACACTTGAAAAATTCCTAAAGTCATTACCGACCCAAACGAACGACACTGAATGTACCAAAAATTTGATGACAAGTGACATTTATTCTCAACATTTGATTCGTCGAAAAATGTTTAAATCCCCTCCAAAAAAAAACAAGTGAACGTTGGTTCCGCATGCGCACAGCGAAAATGCTCAAATGAAAAGGTCTATAACCTGAGCACATGAACAAATTCGTTCTACAAGTAGTCCAGTTTTTTACAATCAATATTGTGTGTGTGTGTTGTTTTTGTATTTTCGCCAATGTTTTTCAATGTATCCAACATTCCAGTGCCAAAAAAACATCTCGTTTTGTTTGTTTTTTCCTATGATGTTTAAGGACATGCATCAGCTATTTTTTTATACAAACCTCACATTAGTAAGTCGATTTTATCATATTTTTAGTGTTATTGTAACACCATTAATGTTTTCAGATGTCTTGAAAAAAAAATAATATATATATATATATATAAAATATATTTTGCCAGTGGGAATATCTAGAAATGGAACAAAAATAGAAAATGCCCAAACCCATTTTGAGGTAAAGACCGGAAAACCAAAATAACATAAAAGCGAACCTCGATACTGTCACCCCATCAACCCTCACTTCAAAGGTTTAAACGGCAACCACCATGTGTGACGCATCATTGGAAAGCTCTTTAAAAATGCTTTTCAGTTGTACCCAATTTTGGGAGTGTGGGGTGTCATTGTAAAAAATTCTCAAAAATAACCAATAAACAAACTTAGACTAATGTTCTGTTCGCATACATTTTTCAGGGGAACTGCAACCGTTTTTATCGAATGTCATCCAGTAAAAATAAATAAATAATACTTTGGTGATAGAATTTGAGGAAACGTGCCCCGTAAAGAACAAAAAGAGCGCTACACCACGGGTACTTGATGAAGCTACTACTGTGGAAGTACTAGGACAATTTGTAATTAATCCACAATTTTCGTTGCCAAGCAAGGAAAACAGGAATTTGCCTTGGATCGGTGCAAAAAGTTCTGAAGCATTACTGTACAATATCATTCCATTGGAGATCAATACCATCATTAGCAGCTCTAAACAATTTAAATAAAATATATTAAATACTGGATATTGAATCTGTCAAGAATGTATATGCACCAATATGTTGATATGAAATAATTTTTCCTAACCCCAGACAGATTTATATACCCCTACAGATTCCTAACCCCTTGTGCTGAAAATTTGTGATTGTGAATTTTCAATGGCTATGAAAATAGTTGCAAGATTTAAAACGAAATACGTGGGGTGCATGCAATAGATAATAGTAAACAGTGTATAAAAATATATTTTTCCATAAAAAATATTCAATTTGGAAAAATACATTTCTGACAAATGAACTCATTAGTAAAGCCAACAGTAATATTTTAAATAATATTTCGTAAAGATTCGCAAGCTATTTCTATTTTATTCGCAGAAAAATTTTAATCTGTGAATTTGGCATGGGTTCAGCTGCTTCATAAGAGGTCACTGCAATATCTCCAGGACATTATAATCCTGATACTGTTTATTATTAATAAAGAAACATGTATCTAGGAAATTTTGATTCGAATTTCTTATTACAACAAAAATTGATTTAATTTTCGACATAACAAGAACTTACAAATTTTTAACTTTTTATTTTCAAACACTTTATAATAAAATTAGAAGCTGAAATAATTATAAACCAAACAATTTTATACATACTCGAAACTTTATAATTGTCCGTTACTCGACATGTCTACCCTGACGTTCAATAGATTTAGTTGTTCGGGATTTCATTTCTCTGGACACATTTCGCAGCATTTGTGGTGTAATATTATTAAAACATTGTCGTATTGCTTCTTCTAAATGGTCGATATTATTAAATCGCCAATGCTTTTAAACCTTACTTTCAAGTTATCATCATAAAAAGAAATCCAAGGGCGTCAAATCTGGGGATCTTGCAGGCAACGGGTTTTCTGAATATCGTCCTATCCATTTATGAGGAAAGTGTTCGTTAAGCCACTCTCTGACTTCAAGGGTACTATGTATTGACGCTCCGTCTTGTTGAATAAAAATATAATTCCTTCTTTGCAGCGGTAATCCATGAAAGAAATCAAAAAACGAGTTATTTAAAAACTCTAAATAATTTCGTGAATTGAGGTTGCCCTCAAAAAAGTAAGGCCCAACGATCTGCGTATCTAATATATCGCACCAAACATTACTTTTGAAGGAAAATTGACTTTTTGTCTCTATCGTCCAATTTGGGTTCTCATCAACTCACCATCTACAGTTCTGGGAACTGAAGTACCGTTTGATGTAAAAGTCGCCTCATCAGTAAATACAATTTTTGTAGGAAAATTTTGGCATTCTTCAATCATGCCTTGGAACCAAAATGAAAAATCCAAGCGGGCATCGAAATCTCTATCGAGTAAGGTGTGGGTGAATTTTGGTTTGTATGCACGAAATTTAATATTCTTAAGAATTCTTCTCATGGATTTTTCGGATATACCAGTTTGTTCCTGCCCCTCCGGTAGTGCCATCTGTGGATTTTCTGTGACCGATAACAAAACATGAAAGGTACCTTCTTCATTAGTGACGGGCTTACTATGTGGAATTTGGTAACGATTTCCTACACTGCCTGTAGCTTTAAATTTGTTCAAAATACGCAACACAGTAGATCTCTGGATATTCTTATTTGGATATCTAGCTGCTTCTCCGGAACTAGGAAAACGCTCGCCACATATTAAGACGAGATCAATTTTTTTTAGCTTAGCTCTTCTTGGGGCATCTCTGATTATTGTTAACCCACAACAAAATGTAAAATAACTTTTACAATGAAAAAAACTATACAAGAAAGACGATAGAAATACCTGGATAAATAATAACACTACTAAGTCGTTTGACAACTCCTAATAACATATTAGCAATATTAGTCAATTGTTCCATGGTCTCTACGATCATGAGGAAATCTGTCGATGCACGCATCAACAATGATAATATTGTAGGTATGTATGATTCCAAGAGTTTGCCAAAAATAAATTTATTTTTTGTTCGAAAAAAAAATTCAAACGCAAAATTGGGTAGATACAAGGACCTTCATAAATAATAATCGGGATTTCAATGTCCTGGATATATTTCAGTGACCTCTTATGAAGCAGGTGAACCCATGGCTTATTCACAGATTTCAAGTTTCCTCCGAATAAAATAGAAATAGCTTGCAAATATTCACAAAATATTATTTAAAATATCACTGTTGGCTCAACTAATGAGTTTCTTCGTCAGAAATGATTTTTCCAAATTGAATTTTTTTTTATGAAAAACAATTTATTTTTAATTTTTCTATTTCAGATTTTTTTAAAACATGTACATAGTTTTAAAATGTCGTTTTGAACAACTTCTCCCTATAACATTTTTATTTTTTTTTAATTTCCCGTTAAACACAAAAAGATGAACGGCACTGTACATCGTTTTTTGAGGTTTCTTTTGATGCAGCGATTGCACGTATCGATATTTGTCAAAATTAATTAATGAAAAAATTGCCATATTATGCTTACTTTCTGCCGGTAACTGTATCACCCGCCTAAACTGTAGAATATCTCGTGTTTTTGGACGTATGAAAGTCAGGGTAATCGTTTCAAAACCTAAATATAAAAGAAATATATTAAACACGCCTTATTTATTGCTTGCATATTAATGAACCAAATATTTAAATTGTGATATTCGTTTAGCTAGATATTTCAAAATTAAGGACAAAATAGTTTCTCATTAACATGAAGTCAAGGAGCAGCGCAACTTCTTATTTACGAAATGCACTTGATAAGGAAAGATTACAAGAATTTCTTGTTATAATTCACTAGGTAATTTCCGATTGGCGCCATCTTCATAGAGAAATAGAAGCCCTATTAATCTTCTCAAAATTCTAAACAATATCGAATCAGTTCATTCACCAGATTTTCTAGACATCTCAATCACATCCTCCTCCAGTTGGAAGTTTATCTTCGACTTGCTAAAAAAAAAACTGTTTAACAAAAAATCAAACCGACGAAAAAAGAAACTAAAAAAGTTAACTTTAAAAAAGATGGAAACAAGATGACCAGAAAATATTGTCAGAAAATTATGTTTCAAGAGGTTAACTAAGTATTGAACTTAATACTGTGAACAATCTCACGCAGTCTGAGGCATCTTCTTTAATTTAACAATGAATATATACAGGGTGGGTCACCCCATACGACACGGTCCCTGTAAACCAAACCATTAATTTTTTTAGGAATTTCTCGATTTTATTATATGTATATTGATTGAGGCTGCAGAAGAAAATTATTTTGGAGTCTACACGGTGGCTCAAAAATGTGTGACATATCAAAGTTGTGTTTTTTTTAATGGAATACCCTGTATTTCGTTACATTTTTCAATAGGTCAGGAAAAACTAATATGATTTCATGATAGGTACTATGTAGCTAACTATAACCGTTCTCGAGTTATTGATTTTTTTATGAAAATGCTAGGTACAATTGGAAACTAAATAACATCGAAATGTATAGAAATCATCCCTTCGAATTCTGACCAAGCATAAAAGAGGTTTTGGGCTATTGATTTCGATAAAACTCGTTTCTCAATATTATACAGAATGTTCAAAAATCATTGTCATTTTTCATAATTTCGGACAAAGATAACTTTGTTATTTCAAATAGAACACCGTGTAGTTTTTTGGTCTGAACGATATTAAATTCAATTATCTTCCATTTCATATTGGGGTTCCCTATACCTAACCTAAATAGTTTTTCAGATATTGGCTTTTTCAAATAGTAGTTCTTATTTCAATCATTCTTTGAATCAAGATAGCTTTGAAACGACATTTATTTGGTTTGCTCACAGAATTCTCATTGACAGTTTTTATACTACGAAGGCGTAGAAGTGCCACATATTTTTTTATTTTACAATTGCGACTTGTAAGTGGAATTACGACTTGTATCTCGGAATTCCGACTTGTAAGTATATATATATATATATACATATATAGAATGTATCAACGTGGGTGGACGATAGCTGCTTCCCGATTTGAGATAAGAAAAAATTACTGACATAAAAGTTGTAGAATGCAATGAAAGCTATGTTTCAAAAATAACTTTCAACATACAGGGTGTTCGATAAACGTGTAACTCATCAAAGTTGTGTTTTTTTTAATGAAATATCCTATACATTTTCACTCGATTGAATCCCTTTGGAAGAGAGTTTCTCAAAAAAGGTGGTATGGGTTTATACCAGGTGATTCGGGAGTTATTTTGTAATTTTTGTTACAAAATGGATTCATTCAACACCAAATATATAAAAATCAATAATTTGCAATAAGAGAATTTTTCCACACGATATTCTTGAAAATAGTGTATTTTCATTTCCTATTCATAATTTTTCCGAATAGCTCTTTTTCCATACAGGGGTAACCAAACTCGGGATCACTTTTTTCTCAGTTTTTTCAAATAGAGCCGCCTATAAATAAGGCTTTACCAGAATACCACTATGTTTGCAGAAAATGTAGTGTTTGCCTACTTAATTTCCATCGCAAATGTACCTAATTCTTAAGGAAAGTATGAAAAAGTCATCATAACAGCAATAACGATTTTTTATTCAATGCTGGACAAAAGAGGTAACAAAGTAAACTCAAATAATTTAAAAAAACGTAAATTCACAGGAGATGTTCGAACAATCTTCCATTTTGAGCTATCTTCGGACATCAATTGAAGTTGATCTTGTAATAGAGCGAAAAACTTCTCTAATTCTATTCTTTATATCTTCTGGTGTCGTTGGTTTCTCGCGCTAGAACTCTCCTTCATCATATCCCCAGAGATAGAAATCTAGGGAAGTGAGGTCTGGGGACCTTGCTGGTCACTGAATGGGTCTGTTTTTTGGTATCCATTTATTTCTGCGCCATCTGTTTAAAAATCTTCTTATCCGATTTTGAATGTGGGGAAGCGTGCTATCATGATAATATAACCTCTGTCTGGTGTCAATCGGTACGTTTCCCAACAAATTTGGTGGATCATTTCGGAGAAAATATCTGTGAATTTCTCCATTCAGTGTCCCATCAAAGAAATATAGTCTTTTAACCTGATCTCCAATTATGCCTCGACATTTATCGACTATCTATTTTGGTTATCAACTCCTCTGACCCAATAAGGATTCTCTGTCGAGTAGTACTGGCAAATTGTGGCTATTTACCATCCCATTACTTTTAAATGTATTTCAGAAAATTTGGTTCCTCGCGACTGAAATTCGATGTATTTTCGCAATAGCAAACTGTTGTATTATAATCTCTTTCGTAGAGCAATTCAATTCGGTATGGATGGAGATTTTTTTTATCAATATTCTGTTCACGGTAGTGTGACTCACATTTAGCTCTTTTGCGATGTTCCTCGTACTAACATGAGGATTCTCATCGGTTGGAAGCATCACCGCTAACTCAATTTCTTCTCTTGGTGCAATTTAATTTACGTCTTGTCTTTTCTTGCGCTCGACACTGCCAGGTTCCTCATATCTTTCTTTGACACTCCGAAAACTCTCTGACTCTAGACCATGAACCAGGATATCGAACTGCATTCATTCTACTGGCTTATATACAATTTCTGTCATGTTTATGTATATATTGTAATGTTTTGATGAATTGAATAATAATAGTTGTTGTTAATAATATATGAAGATAGCTAATAATTTTTGCTATTCTTTGTGAGCCAAATTAATATTATATAGATAGATATTTTCGCCGTGTATATGTATTGTATGCTGTAATAATAATTGCTAGCGAACGTCACTGTTCTTTCGTCACGCTGCTGCCAATTGTTATCACTTTTCTCACCACGGCTAAGCAACAGTTGGTACGCCTCTTACCTCAGATAGCCGGTTCAGGCAATAGAGCCACTAGCCATTGCTGTCTAATTTCAGTTCATTCAATGGTCATTGTTATGATTGTTGATCATTGTAAGGAAATAAACAACAAAGTATCAAAAAGCAATTATTTCCTTTATTCAGGAAGACTTAATTTTACCTAGCCTACGAGAAATAACTTATACAAATGTGAATCTACAAATATTCACGGATAATCATTAAACTCAAATCATGGATAGATAGACAGAACCTCACTTTTTATTCATGAAAATTCTGTAAAACTAGACTTTTTGTTGTCTTTTCACCAATTATGGGTTATAATCATTATGACAGTGTATGAAATTGATTGTCTTATAGTATTTTGACATTTTTATCTATCCATATTATACATAGGCTTACAAATAAATAGAAATTCCAAAATTATGTCAAAACATTCTCTTGAAACTAATAACTACTTAGTAATTATTCTTTTTTTTTGTGAGTTTTTTCCTTTTAAAACTTATAACTGGCATAACATAACATAACAACATTCCTAAATTTATATTCAATAATTTTCTACTAGTTAGAAAATTTTGAATATCAATTTCTTTATTTATATTTATTAACTTTACTTTGACTAATACCATTTTTCTACTTTCAGAAAACTACTTTGCTGGATTTCCCACCAGTTCAAGACAAAAAACAAGTTCTTCAACGATAACTATTATTTACAACTACTAGTACTACGTTCTTTCGTTTCAGAAAAACTTGACTTCAGACATCTCTTCGGATCAAGAGAGAAAACTTTTCAAGATATTATCACATATGACATTTTATATATTATTATTATCTTACTTTCATTTTATATTTTATACTGATATTATTTTCAATTATCGATTTTACAATTACTGGTACTCTTTCAATTATGCTGTTTTATTATTTTTCCTATCTCTTCCTTCAGTTGTTCTTCATATTCATATTGAACTCACATTTAGCTCTTTTGCGATGTTCCTCGTACTAACATGAGGATTCTCATCGGTTGGAAGCATCACCGCTAACTCAATTTCTTCTCTTGGTGCAATTTAATTTACGTCTTGTCTTTTCTTGCGCTCGACACTGCCAGGTTCCTCATATCTTTCTTTGACACTCCGAAAACTCTCTGACTCTAGACCATGAACCAGGATATCGAACTGCATTCATTCTACTGGCTTATATACAATTTCTGTCATGTTTATGTATATATTGTAATGTTTTGATGAATTGAATAATAATAGTTGTTGTTAATAATATATGAAGATAGCTAATAATTTTTGCTATTCTTTGTGAGCCAAATTAATATTATATAGATAGATATTTTCGCCGTGTATATGTATTGTATGCTGTGTTGTTGTTAATAATATATGAAGATAGCTAATAATTTTTTGTTACGTCTGTAATAATAATTGCTAGCGAACGTCACTGTTCTTTCGTCACGCTGCTGCCAATTGTTATCACTTTTCTCACCACGGCTAAGCAACAGTTGGTACGCCTCTTACCTCAGATAGCCGGTTCAGGCAATAGAGCCACTAGCCATTGCTGTCTAATTTCAGTTCATTCAATGGTCATTGTTATGATTGTTGATCATTGTAAGGAAATAAACAACAAAGTATCAAAAAGCAATTATTTCCTTTATTCAGGAAGACTTAATTTTACCTAGCCTACGAGAAATAACTTATACAAATGTGAATCTACAAATATTCACGGATAATCATTAAACTCAAATCATGGATAGATAGACAGAACCTCACTTTTTATTCATGAAAATTCTGTAAAACTAGACTTTTTGTTGTCTTTTCACCAATTATGGGTTATAATCATTATGACAGTGTATGAAATTGATTGTCTTATAGTATTTTGACATTTTTATCTATCCATATTATACATAGGCTTACAAATAAATAGAAATTCCAAAATTATGTCAAAACATTCTCTTGAAACTAATAACTACTTAGTAATTATTCTTTTTTTTTTGTGAGTTTTTTCTTTAAAACTTATAACTGGATAACATAACATAACAACATTCCTAAATTTATATTCAATAATTTTCTACTAGTTAGAAAATTTTGAATATCAATTTCTTTATTTATATTTATTAACTTTACTTTGACTAATACCATTTTTCTACTTTCAGAAAACTACTTTGCTGGATTTCCCACCAGTTCAAGACAAAAAACAAGTTCTTCAACGATAACTATTATTTACAACTACTAGTACTACGTTCTTTCGTTTCAGAAAAACTTGACTTCAGACATCTCTTCGGATCAAGAGAGAAAACTTTTCAAGATATTATCACATATGACATTTTATATATTATTATTATCTTACTTTCATTTTATATTTTATACTGATATTATTTTCAATTATCGATTTTACAATTACTGGTACTCTTTCAATTATGCTGTTTTATTATTTTTCCTATCTCTTCCTTCAGTTGTTCTTCATATTCATATTGAATTGGATATTTTATTAATTTGAATCTCTCATTTTATTAACTTTTATTTTGTGTACATACTCTTTCGCTTTTTCATTATTCACACATAATTAACATATTATATTCATTTATAATTCATTAATATACCTTCATATTATTCATCAATATACCTTTATCATCATCATATTTCTTATAATATACTTCTTTAGTATTATTATTATTATCATTTCCACTTTCATTTCTCACATACATTTTTTTTTTTTTAAAATTCCTTTTTTTCCTTTAATTTTCCTTCTTCATAATCTATATTGTTTTATATTTGTAAACATTTTCAATATTGTTTTTCACTTTACTTCATCTAACTAACCTGTACCAATAATTTTATCAACTTTTCTGTTTTTCGGTATTATGATTGTTATTCAATATTTTTTTTTTTAGGGTTGTTTTGTTTCCTCTAATATTTTCTCTCATTGATGTATTTTTTTCTTTACGTTTTTTTTATTTTATTTTCTTTCATTCAAATGTTTCTGAAATCCTACATATCTATCAAAATATTTTTTTAACTTTTTTCCTTTTTTTTTATTCCCTAACTCACCTATTAAATTTGTTAACCTATAATTTATTATTCCCTAAATTTTCATTTTATTATTTGTCTCTTCTTCTATGGAATCTTGCTTGTTTTGTTACTGCAAGCCTATTTTTTATTTCAAAAATTTTCAATTGAAATTTTCTGTTTACATTTTCAACTATTTTTTTTAATTTCAACTTTTTCTTGTTTTTGAAAGTAAAATTTATTCCCATTCTTTCCTATTTTTATATTGGATATTTTATTAAATATTATTATTATTATTTCATTGTTTGTATTACTTTGTTTTATTTCAACAATTCTATTCGCCCTGTGAATGTCATTTATTTGCATTACTCTTATTTTTTTATTTAAACTCTTTATTTCCAACTCAAAATTTTTGTTAGCCATTTTTGTATCATTCTCTTTTATTTTATTTTTTTATTTATGTTCCCTATTTTTAACTCAAGTTTTTTTTTCATTATTATTATTTTTCATTTTCGTTCCCTCTTTGCAATTCAGAATTCATCTTCACCATGTTTCTGTCATATATTTTAATTTTTGTTACTTTATTATTTACTTCACCCTTTTGCATCTGAAAATGTTTATTATTCACGTTCATATTATGTATAAACTCATTATTTTTGTGATCAAGATTCATTTTTATATTTTGTATTTGTTTATCAACTTTTTCTAATAAATTATTGCTAACATCTGTTTTTTGTACAATTACTACCTGAATTTTATTTTGTTCCCTATTTGTTCCTAATGGTTTACATATTCCTTCACTACTTTCTTTCATTTCATTTTACGCTTTCCATTTTTATTTTGTTTTCTTTCCTTTCATCTTTCATTTCATTTATCATACTTTCGAAGTATTTATTCATATCAGTTATTTTTTCCATGAGATCCCTCAATAGTTGAAACTCACTCTCTGTCAAATCCATTTTTTATTCACCAATATCTAGCCTTATATGTTGGAATGCCAATTGCTAATGTTCGCCCAGTGTTGCGATAAAAATTAAGAAATAATATTTTGCCCTTACTTGCCTTGTTTGCCTTTTTCGATAAATATTATTGCCCTTACTTGCCTTCACTTGCCACTACGTTGCGATAAATATTAAGAAATAATATATTTCCCTTACTTTGCCTTGTTCGCCTTTTCCGCCCCACGTTTTGTGCGCCACTTGTAATGTATTGATAATTTTGTAAATATAATAATTGTTTTTAAGATTGCTAATGATTTTCGCTATTCTTTGTGAGCCAAATTTATATTATATAGATAGATATTTTCGCCCTGTACATGTATTGTATGCTGTAATAATGATTGCTAGCGAACGTCACTGTTCTCTCGTCACGCTGCTGCCAATTGTTATCACGGCTAAGCAACAGTTGGTACGCCTCTTACCTCAGATAGCCGGTTCAGGCAATAGTGACCAAGCAAATCCATTTTTACGATCAGAATCCAATTCTACTCACTTAAAATTCACGCGCCTCGAATATGAAGAGAGATAAATATTTATTTTCATTTCAGAAAAAATATATTTCATCAATTTTTCTCATTTATCGTTGAAATATGTAGACCATATTACGAAAGATACTTGATTAGCACATCTCCAATGATTTTTAAATTGATATAACACCCAGGGTCCCATATTTTTCATTTTAAATATTTTTGTTCCAATATGGCTACCAGAATGATGGTATCAATCAATCGAAAAACATGGATGCCGTCCTTCTAGTGTCGAAAAGTTGTAATTACTCCGGTATGTACTATCATAGAATAGTTTACGAGTGTCTCAAAGACATCGCAATATCTTACATAAAAAAGTTTTAATGTAGTCGCTGTGACCACAAGTAGCAAGTTTCGTTGTACTAACGTCGTAACGCTATCGAAACAGAAAAAGATATACACTGAGTGCATAAGCATTTCGCTTGTTCCGCCTAATGGAAAACGCTGAAAATAACTGACATTCACAATAGAGGTTATGTTGATGTTGAACAGTTATATTTAAATATTTTTTATTTATCACGAGAAGTGCACATACATAATATTTATGTCTTTCCTTGTTGTGAAAACAATTGAAGAAACTGAATGAACTTAATTTTTTTGCAGTGTCCCGATAGACTGATTAATTATTTCAGATGGTAATTTTGGGGTAGGCACTCATCCTTCCCCTTTATATTTTTCAATACGCTCCAGTTCTCTTGTAAAGCAGATTGGATTTTTGTTATGGCATACGGAACTGAATATATTCTACATACATAACACAATATACCTATCCAACAAAAATAACATAACCAACAAAAATAATCTAACCATAGATACATAATGTCATCATCACGACCAAAGTTCATCAGTTGATAAAACTACATTACATGAGTACAATATGTAGTCGTAGAAACGTTTCAAAAATCTATTCATTAGAACCACATATGTTCATTGTCATAATAACCTCACAGCAACTGCTCTTAAGTTCTACTTAACGACACATACAATTTATTTACATAAAAACCACATTACGACTTCATCTCGAGAATTCTTTATTGTACTCTCGTTATATCTACTACACGACGTCATAGCAACGCCTGAATGTTATAAAACGCACTTTAACTTTTTGGTTTTAAAACATACAAATACGTGGTCGTCAAGACGGTATAAGAAGTCATCATGTTAATTTTATGACTCTGTGCTATTCGGGAGGTATCCGAAGTCATGATTATTATGCATATTGGAAGTTAGGGTTGAAGCGCGTCTAGAAATTTAGTAATTTCGGGTCCCATTTTGGAGCCATTTTCAAGAAAAGGGAAAAAATATATTTAAATATAAGTTATTGATAAGAGCAAAAGAGGGAAGAGATTTCCAACAAAAGTCTCAATTTGCCTACTCCTAGGCTATAGTCACTGAGGTAGGGATGTGATTTTCCATGAGGTCTCAATCTGCCTACTCCTCAGGTGTTGTCACTTAGGGAATAAAATGATTTCCAACCGAAGTCTCAATCTGCCTTGTCCTAGGTTGTAGTCACTTAGGTGGGGTTCAGGATTTTGTAACTCGTCACTGGGGTCTCAATCTGCCGACTCCCCAGGTTTCGCCACTAGCTTTCTCTAAGGCCTCTGAATCTTTCTATTCCTCCGAGGAAACTGAGGATCAGAGGGTGGATGATGGAGTATTTAACCTAGGTAAATTCAGTAGAGCGGAACTTTGGGCACGGCTTGGGTTGGCAGTAAGCCGAGAAAGTAGATGTTCCCAAGTATTGAGTAGTCTGCGTCCATCATCGCGTTTGTTGAGGCAGTCCGGGCGCTTCTCGATCTCAAGGGCTTCACGAATGACCCTCGCTTGCAGTGTTCTCTCAGTGGCAATGGTCCTGGTGTGGTCGATATCCATTATGTGGCCTGTCTCTTCATAGTGCTTGGAGATTGCCGAAGAAGGGTCTAAGTGTCGGATAGCAAGTTGATGTTCGTTAACTCGACTGGTGACTCGCCTGTTAGTTTGTCCTATATATGTCCTAGGGCATTCGGAATATAGTATTTTAGTATTCCTTGAGACTCATTAGGTATGTTATCTTTGGGAGACCTGAGTAAATCAGAGATTCTATTATTTGCTGTGAAAACTGTTTTAATGAAGCGTTTCTCTAACATTCTGCCAGTTTTGATTAAAAAAAAATCTAGACGTGGTTCAACCCGAACTTTCAATATTATATTTTATATATATTATATATATATATATATATATATATATATATATATATATATGTTATAATAATCTCATTTGTTCAATGTTTTTTCATTTTTATGACCTCTATGTCGGAATTCCGACTTATAAGTTCCGAGATACAAGTCGGAATTCCGACTTGTATGTCGGAATTCCGACTTGTATCTCGGAATTCCGACTTGTAAGTCGGAATTCCGACTTGTATCTCGGAACTTATAAGTCGGAATTCCGACTTACAAGTCGAAATTCCGACTTGTATCTCGCATTTCCGACTTGTAAGTCGGAATTCCGACTTGTATCTCGGAATTCCAACTTGGCACTTCTACGCCTTCGTATTATACTTCACTTCATCGAAAATATTTACTGTTCACTAAAATGAAGTTATCATTTACATTCATGTTCTGACAGTAGTTCATTAAACATACTATACAATTTTTTTTTATTATTCAACTGAAACAACAACAAAATATGAAACACAAATGTATTTATTTCAAAGTAGGTGCTTGAAATGACGACCATCCTGTTGAATACAAAGAGCCACTCTCCCTATGAAAGACTTCTTATTATTTAATAACATTTGAGGCGTCACTCTTCGAAAAGCAGCCCTTATTCTCTCCTTCATATCTTCCAGTGTGGTTGGAGGAGTGTCGTCAACCTCATTCTTCGAATATCCCCATAGGAAAAAATCGAGGCCTCGTCAGATCTGGAAATCTCGCTGGCCAATTTTGTGGTCTTCCCCTACCAATCCATTTATTCGGAAAGCACATATTCAAAAACTGTCTGACACTGAATTTGAAATGTGCTGGATCTCCATCCAATTGTAACCACATCCGTTGTCTGATATTTAGCGGCACATTCTCCAGAAGCTCAGGCAGATCCTCTTGTAAAAATAAAATTATTCCATTCAAGTTTCTATCAGAAAGGGATGGTCCTATAACTTGTGTACCTATAATTCCTCCCCACACGTTAACAGACCATCTATTCTGGTGATCGAGAGTGCGGAAAAAATGAGGATTCACATCACTATAATAATGGAAGTTGTGTCTGTTCACTAAGCCATTGTTATGAAAAGTAGATTCATCAGAAAATAAAATTAAATCCAAAAAATTTTCATCCTCACTAAACTTGTCCAGAACCCATAGACAAAACTTGATTCGTCGATGGAAGTCTATTTCATATAATTCCTGGTGCATCTGAATACGGTACGGGTGGAATTTGTATTTTTTCATTACCCTAGAAATGCTCCGTCTGCTTATCCCTGTATCTTTCTCGATCTTACGTTGACTCGTATGAGGGTTTTCTTTGATTGATCTCATAATAAGAAATTCATTTTTCTCATTTCCAATGATAGGTTTTGGTCTATTTGTCTTTTCATGAGCTACATTTCCAGTCCTACGGAATTGATGTAGCAATCGTTTGAAAACCAACTTGCTTGGATGATTCCGGTCTGGATATTTTTGCGCATACACCCTCGACGCCAAAAAGCAATTCTCTAAACACAATCGCTAAAATCATATCTATCCGCTCTTGAATGGGATAAGTTTTCATGTTCGACGCTAATTATTCAGTGAATGTTTTGAATAACGTAAAACACAATAACTGTCAATGAGAATTTTTTCAACAAGTTGAATAAATGTCGTTTCGAAGCTATCTTGATTCAAAGAATGCATTGTAATAAGAACTACTATTTGAAAAAGCCAATATCTGAAAAACTATTTGGGTTATGTATAGGGAAAAAATACAGGGTGTTCTATTTGAAATAACAAAGTTATCTTTGTCCAAAATTATAAAAAAGTGACAATGATTTTTGAACATTTTGTATAATATTGAGAAACGGGTTTCATCGAAATCAGTAGCACAAAACCTCTTTCATGCTTGGTCAGAATTCGAAGGGATGATTTCTATACATTTCGATGTTATTTAGTTTCCAATTGTACCTAGCATTTTCATAAAAAAAGCAATAACTCGAGAACGGTTATAGTTAGGTACATAGTACTTTCTATGAAATCATAATATTTTTTCCTTGGCCTATTCAAAAGTGTAACGAAATACAGGGTGTTCCATTTAAAAAACACAACTTTGATATGTCACACTTTTTTGAGCTACCTTGTAGACTCCAACATAATTTCTTTTTGCAGCCTTAATCAATATACATTTGATAAAATCAAGAAATTCCCGAAAAAATTAATGGTTTGGTTTACAGGGACCGTGTCGTATGGGGTGCCCCACCTCGTATTATGGCCTCCGACTGCATGATATTGTTTACAGTATTAAGTTGAAAAGTTAAACTTAAAACATTATTTTCTGACAATATTTTATGGTCATCTTGTTTCCATCTTTTTTAAAGTTCACTTTTTACGGAGTCGTTTATTTTTATTTTTCAAATTAACTTTTCTATTTCACACTTTTTAGTTGGGATTATGAGACGGTAATAATCTAAAGTCATTATTCAAATTACCTTTCTTTATTTTACACTTTCTAGTTAGGATTAGAAGACGGTACATTTTTTGTAGGCTGTTATAACTAAGACGAATATGATCTCTAACGTTTTGCAATAGTTGCTGTCGCGATGCTAGAGACTGAGTTTCGCGACGTGCACTTGTCGGGCTTTTTTGGTTTTACGAGAAAGATTGACACACGACCGACGACGTTTCCGAGCTCCTAACATTGTGAGTTATATAATACTCAGGTATACAACAAATGAATATATTACAACAACAAAGTTGATGGATAATTTCAGTCACTAACAAGATGCAGTCAAACTCGGTTATAACGAACAACCGTAGAAAGATTGTTCAATCAAGTGCCGATAATTTGCAAAATTCTACGACCGCAGTCAACCGGTGGAATTCCCCTATTTCCCTGTTAGGGATTTGTTAGATACATGGCGTAGTGTTTGAATCCGCCATCAAGCAAGGGTAAAACATTAATAATCGTTCGTGGAGGTAGTTCAGAAGGGTTTGTGGGAAGAGGACTTTTGTATCAAAACGAACCGGTGACTATCACGAAGATATGAATGGTGACGTTTTCGAAGAATGGTTTGAACAAATGATCGATTTTATTCCGCAGAGATCTACTATTGTTATGGACAGCGCGAGTTACCATTCTAGATTACAAGAAGATTTACCCACAAGCAATTGCAATAAAGGCAAAATATTGGAGTGGCTTGGCTCAAAAAACATTATTTTTCCCACTGAGCCACTAAAACTAAAGCCACTAAAAAAATAAATATAGTCTCGCTCGAATCCACAAAAACAAGTATAAAAAGTACATCGTTGACGAACTATATAGCCGCTTCACGTGGAATATCAGTACTTCGAATCCCCCTGTAACACTGCGAGCTGAATCCCATAGAACTAATATGGGCTCAAGTGAAAAATAATGTAGCCCAGAAAAATACGACCCTCAAAATGAAGGATGTTCAGTTATTGAATGAATGTGCGGTTAGTGAAGTGACCAGCGACAATTGGAAAAAATGCATCGACAATGTTTTTACCGTAGAACATGCTATGTGGAAAATTGACAAAATTTCTGAAGTCTTGATTGATCCAGTTGTTATTGACATTAATAAAGATGATTCATCTTCTTTCGACTCTGATACCAGTTGCCATTTTTAAGTGGAAAGTTATTGTAAATACTGTACGGATGAGTCAGAAGGACGAACATCAGGGGGTGATTCCTCACAATATTCTAATATGAATTGTACAAATAAATATATGTCCGAAAACGCTTCGTTTCCAAGATACAGGGTATTGAAGTTTTATTTTTATTTTGTTTTTTCAAATAACTTTCGAAATACTCACCTAAATTGAACAAAAATCGGTGATGAGGGTTTTTTTGAGGTGTCGAATTCGAACCTGATGTTATTATTGCTCTTACTCGTAGGGAGCGCCACCTACACGTCTTTTCCTTTTTTGATGATTCATAACTTTTTTGAGCATACTTCTAGCACATTTTTCAGTATAAAAATCAATTTCTCCATCATATCTACGTAAAAAAGCCCCCCCTGTTACAAGTCGCTATAAGCAACCGTTTTCTAGATATTTGGACTTAAAAATTTCAAGTCGATTATTTGATAATCGATGCGTGTTGAAGTTATTACTATTCTTTTGCATTTCTCACAAGAATGCTTAGGAAATGCATTTAACGTTTAAGTAAGTAGTTTTGTTTTTTTTTGTATTATACTATTTATTTTTATTCGTTTGAAATAGTTATTTTTGTATCAAGGATGTATTTTTTTATAAAATTGCAAGAAATATCAAAATTTTTTTTCAAGAAATATGAATAAAATAGAATAAAGGAACTAAATTGTATTCAAATGAATTGTTCGAAGTGTCTACCTTCAGCGAAGATACAGGCATTCAGTTTTCTAGTCATTGAATCTCGTACCCGCTCAAAAATTATTGGTGTGATTCTTATTGTTTCACATGCTTCTACTACTCGGTTCCTCAGATCTTCCTCGTTCGATACTGGAGTTTTATGAACTAGTGACTTCAAATGTCCCCAAAAATAAAAATCTAGCGGGTTTAGATCTGGCGACCTTGGTACCCACGCCTGGTTAGGTTCTTCAACACCCCTACCGATCCATCGATTTGGATAGACAGTGTTAAGGAATTCCCTGGCTACAACGCTCAAATGGACCGGAGCCCCATCATGCATAAACCACATGCGGATACGAATTTCTAATGGTACATTCTGAAGTAGTCCCGGAAATTCATTTTCTTTAAAGTCTCTGTAAGTTGCGCCATTCAGTCGGAGCGGAAGAAAGAAAGGACCTATCAAGTAATTATCAATTATTGTCGCCCATACATTTACAGAAAATGGATACTGATAATGTCTTTCACTAACTGCGTGCTGATTTTCCAGAGCCCAAACATGGTTGTTACGAAAGTTTGTGATAGCATTTCGGGAGAAGTTTGCCTCGTCCGTGAAGAGTACATATCTTAAAAATTGAGGATTTCGAGCCAATTTTCTCAAAACCCACTGACACATAGTAATGCGTTGGGGAAAGTCTCGTGGCAAAAGAGCTTGTACCCTTTGAATATGGTATGGATAAAATTGTTGCGTGGATAATTCTCCAAACTGTGGACTGAGTAGAATTGAGAGCTTCAGCAATTATTCTTGTACTTGTTTCTGGATTCTCCTCGAGAGCGTTCTTCCAATTCTGGGGTTCGGACTGCTCGTGGTCTTCCAATAATATCAGCTGCCCTCTTAAAGCTACCTGTTTCTGCCAAACGACGGTGGAGAGTGGTGAATGTTGGAGCTGAAGGCAGTACTCGATTAGGAAATCGCTCCTGGTAAATACGTCTTGCTTCGCGCGCATTGCCATCTGCAAGGTCATAAACAAAATGCATATCGGCTAAATGAGCATTATTGTTTAAATAATCAATTTTTTCAAAATTAGTGTTTTAGAACTTACAGAAACTTCAACAAAACGTTTAACTGTCACATATTGTGTAATTACCAAAACTACTTACCTAAACGTCAAATTCATTTCCTAAGCATTCTTGTGAAAAACGCAAAATAATGATAACTTCAACACGCATCGATTATCAAATAATTGACTTGAAATTTTCAAGTCCAAATATCTAGAAAACGGTTGCTCATAGCGATTTGTAACAAGGGTAGCTTTTTTACGTAGGTATGATAGAAGTGCGCCAAAAAAGTTATGAATCTTCAAAAAAGAGAAAGACGTGTAGGTGGCGCATCCTACGAGTTAGAGCAATAATAACATCAGGTTCGAATTCGACACCTCAAAAAATCTCTCAATACCAATTTTTGTTTTTTTAAGGTCAGTATTTCGAAACTTACTTAAAAAAAAAAAATTAAAAAAAATTTAACACTCTGTATCTTGGAAACGAAGCCTTTCCGGACATATATTTATTCGGACAATTCATATTAGAATATTGTGAGGAATCACCTCCTGAAGTTTGTCAAAGTACTTCTGACTCACCCTGTATATACTAAATGTAAATTATTTTGAATTGGCTGTGACTTCATACAAATCATATTTAGTAATAATTTAAGGCGGCTAGCAATAACATCGTTCTTCATTGATCCCATTATTTCTTGTTCATTTTTATTAACTTGCAAAATACTAAAATAGGTGAAAATACACAACATCTTACTATTTTTCAATTTATTACCAACTAATTGTTAGGAATAACATTTATAGTAATGTTTGACGCAAACCTTATATTTTCAAATAGAAATTATACCCCAAGATATACCACTGAAAGGTGCCTGGTCAGAATTTTAACTCCTTTAACAATGGCGTAATACAACAAATAGATATTGGCACTACCTAGCGAATGAAAAAAACAGTTGGTTTCTATTTTTATAAAGGTTATATAACAAAATTTGCAATGAACTTCTCTGTAGGATTTGCATACTAAATGAGGGTTTTAATACTCCACGCCTTTATTTTATCGACTATAATATCATTATGAAAAGTGAATAAAAAGCCCCCCACGCTTATTTTACATTAAATAATTTTTTGTTATCAATGACTTTATCCTTATTATTTTCACTTTTCAGTCCTTGTTGTCATATATTCGTGTTTTTTCAGCCTTTTCAAATAATAATTTTATTTTTAACTTTTTAGTCCATATTGCTACAGAAGACTTAAAAGACTACGGGAGAAAAACTCTTGAATTGATCCATCCACCTGAGATGGAAGTTATTATAATAACTAAATTCTGGCGAATATGCTGAGAACTAGTGCATTCGTCATATCTTTGAATTGTTAATTATGCCGAGAACGTGCATTCACCACATTTTACTAGTAGCCACTGAAGAGTTCCACTATGCACCTCCTGGCCTCATCATCAGATCAGCTCCAAGATACCAAATTATATATAGTATTGTCATCCAAACTACATATACATACCAAGTTTCATTTGGATACGACAAGATGTGATAACATTGTTTGTTAGTTACAAGTGAAGCTAATAAAAGCGTGTTGAGAAGTGGACAGGAACAATTTTTCTTTACATTGTGGCAGTCAACGTGTTTTAATAACCCTTTCCTGTTCTTGTGAAGATTGCTAAAATTGTTTCCTCCGCGATGTACTCCTGTTTTTATTACAATTCCATTTTGCTGAAAAATGTTATTTTTAGAAATATGGATGTGTCAAATTTGACGAGGGCCTACTCGATTTCTTATTTTGCAACAAATCTCACAAATTTTACAAAGTAGACCCCACAAACTCTATTTTGGCTAAAAGCTCTTAAAAAATGCCATGCAATGATGTAATGAACTATAGGGTGTTGCATTTAAAGTCGAGTTATTGCCATTTGATTTTTGTCATTCTCAAAAAATCGTAGAAGGCATTAGAACATCGACTTCTCTAGTTCGCATCTCAAAATATTCTCTAAAGCCTTAAGAATAATAATAATAGATTCATTGCCTTTCAAAAAGTACATTTGTATGGCAAGGGTGAGAGTTATCATTAAACAGGATGAATAAGTGGATGTGTGTTGAACCTAATAAATGATAATGTTAACCTGATATTACAGTAAACTGGTAACTGATGGATACATATTTATTGCAAAACAAGAAAAATATTGGGGGCATACAATCATAAAAACAAGTAGAAAGAGAAACAAATATAGAGAAGAGTTAGGGTAGAAAGTATTATACTGGTGGGCACAGAATAACTTTCATTCATTGATAAGAAAAGATCGTAATTGTAGTACGTTCCATAGGTACAAAGCAATGGTTTTAGCTGTATCAACTGAAAGAGTATCAAGAGCATGGGCCAAAGCATTCATAATTGTTAAGGGGCTCAGGAAAGAAGATTTCATTACACAATATATGGGGCAATTGAAGAAAATGTGTTCAAGTGTCTCCATCTGAGCTTGGTTACAAACTGTGCACAGCTCGTTTGGATTAATGATATGAGTTGAACCATTGTATGTGAATCTTGGAGAGATGGAATCACATATTATTAGTTGTGCAATGGTTCTTGTGTACTTGATATGCATGGTCAAAGAAATATATTTCTTTGGGGAATTATGTAGAATCGAGAGTTATACATGATCAGGAATGACCGTTGCAAAAGTAATAGATCAGTCTCATACAGGTATAGAGGTTTTCTCTGAATTTCAATAGGAGATATTTCTTCTTGGATTTGATATATTCCAGGAAAAGGTTGTCCCAGATATCATCGGCGTGTATCACCGTAATAAATCATTTGACCTAAAGTATCCAGTTAGTAAGCAGGAACTGACGGTTGAAAATAATTTTTGGTATACGGGTGTCATTTATTTCGAAGATTTTTATAAGCCAGCTCAGTGTCCATTTGAAAATGTACGAAAGTTTGACATGACCACATTCTATTCTGACTGCATAGTCCGGTGTATGGAATGGGAGTGAAAGAACCTTTTTTAAGAATTGTATGTGTACTTGCTTGACGATGTCGACATAGCGTAGACCCCAGTCAGGAATGCAGTTGGACATAACACTAAGGACAAAAGAGTCAAAGAGGCGCAGCCTGATTTGCATTGATTCAACCTTGGTCTTAGCAAAAAGTTGGACTAATGCGGCCATAGCTGGCTAAGCTTTGGCCATCAGCCATATCACGGAAACGGGAAGATTTTAATAAAACGCCAAGATATGTATATGAGTTGGTAGTTTCTATTTGATGCCCATTAAACGAAAAGCGAAAGTCTGTTTTATAGGGTCCTCTAGAGAAAACAACAATTTTGGTTTTCGCAGTATTAACTGAGAGGACGATTTGAGTATAAGTGCAATTCTCCAGAAGCTTGAGAATAACGATGTCATCGGCATACAAAAGCATATGGAGTTTATTTGAGTTATCTATGTTAATACCACGAGCACCATTGTTCTTAAAATATTCTTCAATATCCCTAAAAAAAGGGAATATAGTAGCGGGCTTAGAACTTCCCCTTGTAAAACTCCTTCAGAAATGATGAATGTACGAGAAAACTCGGCATTTGATTTGACACGCATGGTTGCATTTGAGTAACATATTTACAGTCTGATCATATGGGAGCTAACACCAAGATGAAAAAGCTTCGACCAGAGGAGTTGGTGATTTATGCTGGCGAAAGCCCTTTCAATATCAACAAAAATGGCAAATATTTTACGTTTGTTGAAACGGAGGGAGACGTGAATTACCGAGGACAGTGTATTAACATTGTCACTACAACCTTTATTTTCAACCGACGAAATCAAAAACGAGGAGGACGCCTTTATTTTTTTTTAGCCGACGCCTTCATTTTATTTTTATGTATGACCACGCATAACTTTTTACAGAGTAGTTTGATTTTGATGATTCTTTCTTCATTGGATAGGGTGTACTTCAAAGTTGGTCCCATTTGAATTTGAGAAAAAAAATCCTCCCCTAAGGGTAGCAAAATGGAGGATATTGATCGTTCACCCTCTGAATTTTGGCTCGTTAACCGATTCTATCAGGCATAACTTTGTACTGGATTGTCCGATTTGAATGATTCCTTCTTTTACACGCTTTATATTAGCTTCACTTGTATGTTTGTTTGTTTGTAACCGACTCCTTTGGGCGCGATTTTGACCCACTTCCAGACGTCCGAATGATTTGAAATTTGGCAAGTGTACATAATTCCGGTGACAATGCATTAAGACATTTTTGTGTGGGAAAAAAACAAAATGGCGGCTGCAATATGGCGTACGAGTTTTGTGATTATGGTCCGATTCGCCTCAAAATTGGTATCTGAGGGTTTTCGTGGTCGGAGATTATGATTCTTTTGTCAAAATTGAAAAATTCAAGATGGCGGCTCCAAAATGGTGGACGAGTTTTGTGATTATGGTTTGATTTTATTCAAAATTGGTATGTGGGGGTTTTTGGGGTCGAATATTATGATTCTTTTGTAAAAATTGGAAAATTCAAGATAGCGGCTTTGAAATGGCAGCCGAGATTCGTGATTATGGTCTGATTCTATTCAAAATTGGTATGTGAGGGTTTCTGGGGTCGAATATCATGATTCTTCTGTGAAAATTCGAAAATTCAAGATGGCGGCTTCAAAATGGCGGCCGAGTTTTGTGATTATGGTTGGAATTTATTCAAAATTGGTATGTGGAGGTTTTTGGGGTCGAATATATGATTCTTCTGTAAAAATTGAAAATTCAAGATGGGGCCTCAAAATAGCAGCCTAGTTTTGTGATTATGGTCTGATTCTATTCAAAATTGGTATGTGGGGGTTTTTGGGGTCGGAGATTATGATTACCTAATTTGATGAGATTATTCCATATTTAATTTGCAAAAAAATAATAAAAATACTAGTTTCAAAAAAACTAAAAATACACGCTTATATAAATAAACCACACTGAAAAGTAGGAAATAAATAATAGTTTAAAAAAACTAAAAAACACGCTTTTATAGAAAACCAGACTAAAAAAGTAGAAAATAAGGAAAAAATTTATATTATTAAAAAAAAGCGTGGGGTGCATGTTATCAATAATTATATAGTACATTACACATCTAGGGCAGTAAAGTAAAAAATGTCTCAGATCACAGGTAATTGTTGGCCGAGGCGATACCATGCACCCCACGCTTTTTTTTTGTTTGGCGCCGACTCAAAATTAGTTACATCAGTTCGGGAGCTTAGTTATTAAGACTAAGAAGGTTTATTTTATTTTTTGCTTTTCAGTTCCGTTTTTCGTCGGTTTAATTTTTTGTTAAGAAGTTGTTATTTTTCAATTTTTTGTGGCTGAAATCTACTAATTACTACCTATTCAATTTTTGATTACTTCTAAAATACTTACCCACCTTACTTCAACTATTATCAGTCGAATAATATGATTATTTACTTTAATTATTTATTGTTATATAATATAAATTATTTTTGATAGTTCTGGTTAGTTTATTTCATCACTTTGTATATAATTCCATCCTTTCAGAGAATGCTATTATTATGACGGATGTAGGTGATCAAAAATAATGACAATAGCAATCTGTCAATGTCAACGACATATGTGTGCCAATGTTCAGTAGTGAAAAATCAATCATCCCCTATTTTGCTACCCATAGTAGTGAATTATTCCATCCCATCCAGATGATGGTTTATTTCATTCCAAATTGAAATATGATCAACTATGAGGTATACAGTATTTAATATAATAGTTTAAAAAAACTTAAAAAACACGCTTTCATAGGAAACCAGACTAAAAAAGTAGAAAATAAGAAAAAAATGTATTTTATTTAAAAAAAAAGCGTAGGGTGCATGGTATCGCCTCGGCCAACAATTACCTGTGATCTGAGACATTTTTTACTTTACTGCCCTAGGTGTGTAATGTACTATATAATTATTGATAACATGCACCCCACGCTTTTTTTTAATAATACAATTTTTTTTCTTATTTTCTACTTTTTTAGTCTGGTTTTCTATAAAAGCGTGTTTTTTAGTTTTTTTAAACTATTATTTATTTCCTACTTTTCAGTGTGGTTTATTTATATAAGCGTGTTTTTTTAGTTTTTTTGAAACTAGTATTTTTATTATTTTTTTGCAAATTAAATATGGAATAATCTCATCAAATTAGGTAATCATAATCTCCACCCCAATTTTCCAATTTTTAATTTTAAAAAAATTGCCCCAAAAACCCCCCAACATACTAATTTTGAATTGAATCAGACCATACTCACAAAACTCGGCTGCCATTTTGGAGCCTTATTTGAATTTAATTTTAAGAGAATCATATATTCGACCCCAAAAACCCCACATACCAATTTTGAATAGAATCAGACCATATCACGAATCTCGGCTGCCATTTCAAAGCCGCTATCTTGAATTTTCCAATTTTTACAAAAGAATCATAATATTTGGAACTCATTGCCTAGGGAGGTGTTCCCCGAGGCATACAACCTTCAGAAATTTAAGAAGAACACCAACTCCTACCTTCTTTCCCTTGGTTCCCACGATGTTCTCTGAACATTACAGGATATCCCTTTTCGTGGGAACCAGAACATAAAAAAAAAAAAAAACCCCACATACCAATTTTGAATAGAATCAGACCATAATCACAAACCTCGGCCGCCATTTCGAATTTTCCAATTTTCACAGAAGAATCATAATCTCCGACCCCGAAAACCCCTCACATACCAATTTTGAATAGAATCAGACCATAATCACAAAACTCGGCCGCCATTTTAAAGCCGCCATCCTGAATTTTGCAATTTTTACAAAAGAATCATGATATTCAACCCCAAAACCCCCACATACCAATTTTGAATAAAATCAAACCATAATCACAAAACTCGTCCACCATTTTGGAGCCGCCATCTTGAATTTTTCAATTTTGACAAGAGAATCATAATCTCCGACCACGAAAACCCTCAGATACCAATTTTGAAGCGAATCGGACCATAATCACAAAACTCGTACGCCATATTGAAGCCGCCATTTTGTTTTTTTCTCACACAAAAATGTCTTTATGCATTTTCACCGGAATTATGTACACTTGCCAAATTTCAAATCATTCGGACGTCTGGAAGTGGGTCAAAATCGCGCCCAAAGGAGTCGGTTACAAACAAACAAACATACAAGTGAAGCTAATATAGAGCGTGTAAAAAAAGGAATCATTCAAATCGGACAATCCAGTACAAAGTTATGCCTTATAGGATCGGTTAACGAGCCAAAATTCAGAGGGTGAACGATCAATATCCTCCATTTTGCTACCCTTAGGGGAGGATTTTTTTTCTCAAATTCAAATGGGACCAACTTCGAAGTACACCCTATCCAATGAAGAAAGAATCATCAAAACCAAACTACTCTGTAAAAAGTTATGCGTGGTCATACATAAAAAAAAAATAAAGGCGTCGGCTAAAAAAAAATAAAGGCGTCCTCCTCGTTTTTGATTTCGTCGGTTGAAAATAAAGGTTGTAGTGACAATGTTAATACACTGTCCTCGGTAATTCACGTCTCCCTCCGTTTCAACAAACGTAAAATATTTGCCATTTTTGTTGATATTGAAAGGGCTTTCGCCAGCATGAATCACCAACTCCTCTGGTCGAAGCTTTTTCATCTTGGTGTTAGCTCCCATATGATCAGACTGTAAATATTTTACTCAAATGCAACCATGCGTGTCAAATCAAATGCCGAGTTTTCTCGTACATTCATCATTTCTGAAGGAGTTTTACAAGGGGAAGTTCTAAGCCCGCTACTATATTCCCTTTCTTTAGGGATATTGAAGAATATTTTAAGAACAATGGTGCTCGTGGTATTAACATAGATAACTCAAATAAACTCCATATGCTTTTGTATGCCGATGACATCGTTATTCTCAAGCTTCTGGAGAATTGCACTCATACTCAAATCGTCTCTCAGTTAATATTGCGAAAAGCAAAATTGTTGTTTTCTCTAGAGGACCCTATAAAACAGACTTTCGCTTTTCGTTTAATGGGCATCAAATAGAAACTACCAACTCATATACATATCTTGGCGTTTTATTAAAATCTTCCCGTTTTCGTGATATGGCTGATGGCCAAAGCTTAGCCAGCTACGGCCGCATTAGTCCAACTTTTTGCTAAGACCAAGGTTGAATCAATGCAAATCAGGCTGCGCCTCTTTGACTCTTTTGTCCTTAGTGTTATGTCCAACTGCATTCCTGACTGGGGTCTACGCTATGTCGACATCGTCAAGCAAGTACACATACAATTCTTAAAAAAGGTTCTTTCACTCCCATTCCATACACCGGACTATGCAGTCAGAATAGAATGTGGTCATGTCAAACTTTCGTACATTTTCAAATGGACACTGAGCTGGCTTATAAAAATCTTCGAAATAAATGACACCCGTATACCAAAAATTATTTTCAACCGTCAGTTCCTGCTTACTAACTGGATACTTTAGGTCAAATGATTTTTTACGGTGATACACGCCGATGATATCTGGGACAACCTTTTCCTGGAATATATCAAATCCAAGAAGAAATATCTCCTATTGAAATTCAGAGAAAACCTCTATACCTGTATGAGACTGATCTATTACTTTTGCAACGGTCATTCCTGATCATGTATAACTCTCGATTCTACATAATTCCCCAAAGAAATATATTTCTTTGACCATGCATATCAAGTACACAAGAACCATTGCACAACTAATAATATGTGATTCCATCTCTCCAAGATTCACATACAATGGTTCAACTCATATCATTAATCCAAACGAGCTGTGCACAGTTTGTAACCAAGCTCAGATGGAGACTCTTGAACACATTTTCTTCAATTGCCCCATATATTGTGTAATGAAATCTTCTTTCCTGAGCCCCTTAACAATTATGAATGCTTTGGCCCATGCTCTTGATACTCTTTCAGTTGATACAGCTAAAACCATTGCTTTGTACCTATGGAACGTACTACAATTACGATCTTTTCTTATCAATGAATGAAAGTTATTCTGTGCCCACCAGTATAATACTTTCTACCCTAACTCTTCTCTATATTTGTTTCTCTTTCTACTTGTTTTTATGATTGTATGCCCCCAATATTTTTCTTGTTTTGCAATAAATATGTATCCATCAGTTACCAGTTTACTGTAATATCAGGTTAACATTATCATTTATTAGGTTCAACACACATCCACTTATTCATCCTGTTTAATGATAACTCTCACCCTTGCCATATAATGTACTTTTTGAAAGGCAATGAATCTATTATTATTATTCTTAAGGCTTTAGAGAATATTTTGAGATGCGAACTAGAGAAGTCGATGTTCTAATGCCTTCTACGATTTTTTGAGAATGACAAAAATCAAATGGCAATAACTCGACTTTAAATGCAACACCCTATAGTTCATTACATCATTGCATGGCATTTTTTAAGAGCTTTTAGCCAAAATAGAGTTTGTGGGGTCTACTTTGTAAAATTTGTGAGATTTGTTGCAAAATAAGAAATCGAGTAGGCCCTCGTCAAATTTGACACATCCATATTTCTAAAAATAACATTTTTCAGCAAAATGGAATTGTAATAAAAACAGGAGTACATCGCGGAGGAAACAATTTTAGCAATCTTCACAAGAACAGGAAAGGGTTATTAAAACACGTTGACTGCCACAATGTAAAGAAAAATTGTTCCTGTCCACTTCTCAACACGCTTTTATTAGCTTCACTTGTAACTAACAAACAATGTTATCACATCTTGTCGTATCCAAATGAAACTTGGTATGTATATGTAGTTTGGATGACAATACTATATATAATTTGGTATCTTGGAGCTGATCTGATGATGAGGCCAGGAGGTGCATAGTGGAACTCTTCAGTGGCTACTAGTAAAATGTGGTGAATGCACGTTCTCGGCATAATTAACAATTCAAAGATATGGCGAATGCACTAGTTCTCAGCATATTCGCCAGAATTTAGTTATTATAATAACTTCCATCTCAGGTGGATGGATCAATTCAAGAGTTTTTCTCCCGTAGTCTTTTAAGTCTTCTGTAGCAATATGGACTAAAAAGTTAAAAATAAAATTATTATTTGAAAAGGCTGAAAAAACACGAATATATGACAACAAGGACTGAAAAGTGAAAATAATAAGGATAAAGTCATTGATAACAAAAAATTATTTAATGTAAAATAAGCGTGGGGGGCTTTTTATTCACTTTTCATAATGATATTATAGTCGATAAAATAAAGGCGTGGAGTATTAAACCCTCATTTAGTATGCAAATCCCTACAGAGAAGTTCGTGCAAATTTTGTTATATAACCTTTATAAAAATAGCAAACCAACTGTTTTTTTCATTCGCTAGGTAGTGCCAATATCTATTTGTTGGATTACGCCATTGTTAAAGGAGTTAAAATTCTGACCAGGCACCTTTCAGTGGTATATCTTGGGGTATAATTTCTATTTGAAAATATAATGGTAAATATTTTATGAAAATAGTTAGGTTTGCGTCAAACATTACTATAGAATGTTATTCCTCAACAATTGTTGGTAATAAATTGAAAAATAGTAAGATGTTGTGTATTTTCACCTATTTTAGTATTTTGCAAGTTAATAAAAATGAACAAGAAATAATGGGATAAATGAAGAACGATGTTATTGCTAGCCGCCTTAAATTATTACTAAATATGATTTGTATGAAGTCACAGCCAATTCAAAATAATTTACATTTAGTATATACAGGGTGAGTCAGAAGTACTTTGACAAACTTCAGGAGGTGATTCCTCACAATATTCTAATATGAATTGTCCGAATAAATATATGTCCGGAAAGGCTTCGTTTCCAAGATACAGAGTGTTAAAGTTTTTTTTAATTTTTTTTTTTAAGTAAGTTTCGAAATACTGACCTTAAAAAAACAAAAATTGGTATTGAGAGATTTTTTGAGGTGTCGAATTCGAACCTGATGTTATTATTGCTCTAACTCGTAGGATGCGCCACCTACACGTCTTTCTCTTTTTTGAAGATTCATAACTTTTTTGAGCGCACTTCTATCATACCTACGTAAAAAAGCTACCCTTGTTACAAATCGCTATGAGCAACCGTTTTCTAGATATTTGGACTTGAAAATTTCAAGTCAATTATTTGATAATCGATGCGTGTTGAAGTTATCATTATTTTGCGTTTTTCACAAGAATGCTTAGGAAATGAATTTGACGTTTAGGTAAGTAGTTTTGGTAATTACACAATATGTGACAGTTAAACGTTTTGTTGAAGTTTCTGTAAGTTCTAAAACACTAATTTTGAAAAAATTGATTATTTAAACAATAATGCTCATTTAGCCGATATGCATTTTGTTTATGACCTTGCAGATGGCAATGCGCGCGAAGCAAGACGTATTTACCAGGAGCGATTTCCTAAT
Source organism: Gonioctena quinquepunctata (assembly GCA_018342105.1). NCBI lineage: Eukaryota > Metazoa > Arthropoda > Insecta > Coleoptera > Chrysomelidae > Gonioctena > Gonioctena quinquepunctata. The sequence continues at coordinate 21,686 of JAFIRS010003973.1, read as the reverse complement.
CGAGTACTGCCTTCAGCTCCAACATTCACCACTCTCCACCGTCGTTTGGCAGAAACAGGTAGCTTTAAGAGGGCAGCTGATATTATTGGAAGAACCTCGGGAAAACGAAAATCAGTCTGGAACCCCAGAATTGGAAGAACGCGCTTCGAGGAGAATCAGAAAGAAGTACAAGAAATAATTGCTGAAGCTCTCAATTGTACTCAGTCCACAGTTTGGAGAATTATCCACGATCAACAATTTTATCCATACCATATTCAAAGGGTACAAGCTCTTTTGCCACGAGACTTTCCCCAACGCATTACTATGTGTCAGTGGGTTTTGAGAAAATTGGCTCGAAATCCTCAATTTTTAAGATATGTTCTCTTCACGGACGAGGCAAACTTCTCCCGAAATGCTATCACAAACTTTCGTAACAACCATGTTTGGGCTCTGGAAAATCAGCACGCAGTTAGTGAAAGACATTATCAGTATCCATTTTCTGTAAATGTATGGGCGACAATAATTGATAATTACTTGATAGGTCCTTTCTTTCTTCCGCTCCGACTGAATGGCGCAACTTACAGAGACTTTAAAGAAAATGAATTTCCGGGACTACTTCAGAATGTACCATTAGAAATTCGTATCCGCATGTGGTTTATGCATGATGGGGCTCCGGTCCATTTAAGCGTTGTAGCCAGGGAATTCCTTAACACTGTCTATCCAAATCGATGGATCGGTAGGGGTGTTGAAGAACCTAACCAGGCGTGGGTACCAAGGTCCCCAGATCTAAACCCGCTAGATTTTTATTTTTGGGGACATTTGAAGTCACTAGTTCATAAAACTCCAGTATCGAACGAGGAAGATCTGAGGAACCGAGTAGTAGAAGCATGTGAAACAATAAGAATCACACCAATAATTTTTGAGCGGGTACGAGATTCAATGACTAGAAGACTGAATGCCTGTATCTTCGCTGAAGGTAGACACTTCGAACAATTCATTTGAATACAATTTAGTTACCTTTATTCTATTTTATTCATATTTCTTGAAAAAAAATTTTGATATTTCTTGCAAATTTTATTAAAACAAATACAGATTTTGCATCCTTGATACAAAAATAACTATTTCAAACGAATAAAAATAAATAGTATAATACAAAAAAAACAAAACTACTTACTTAAACGTTAAATGCATTTCCTAAGCATTCTTGTGAGGAATGCAAAAGAATAGTAATAACTTCAACACGCATCGATTATCAAATAATCGACTTGAAATTTTTAAGTCCAAATATCTAGAAAACGGTTGCTTATAGCGACTTGTAACAGGGGGGGCTTTTTTACGTAGATATGATGGAGAAATTGATTTTTATACTGAAAAATGTGCTAGAAGTATGCTCAAAAAAGTTATGAATCATCAAAAAAGGGAAAGACGTGTAGGTGGCGCTCCCTACGAGTAAGAGCAATAATAACATCAGGTTCGAATTCGACACCTCAAAAAAACCCTCATCACCGATTTTTGTTCAATTTAGGTGAGTATTTCGAAAGTTATTTGAAAAAAACAAAATAAAAATAAAACTTCAACACCCTGTATCTTGGAAACGAAGCGTTTCCGGACATATAATTATTTGTACAATTCATATTAGAATATTGTGAGGAATCACCCCCTGATGTTCGTCCTTCTGACTCATCCGTACAGTATTTACAATAACTTTCCACTTAAAAATGGCAACTGGTATCAGAGTCGAAAGAAGATGAATCATCTTTATTAATGTCAATAACAACTGGATCAATCAAACTTCAGAAATTTTGTCAATTTTCCACATAGCATGTTCTACGGTAAAAACATTGTCGATGCATTTTTTCCAATTGTCGCTGGTCACTTCACTAACCGCACATTCATTCAATAACTGAACATCCTTCATTTTGAGGGTCGTATTTTTCTGGGCTACATTATTTTTCACTTGAGCCCATATTAGTTCTATGGGATTCAGCTCGCAGTGTTACAGGGGGATTCGAAGTACTGATATTCCACGTGAAGCGGCTATATAGTTCGTCAACGATGTACTTTTTATACTTGTTTTTGTGGATTCGAGCGAGACTATAGTTATTTCTTTAGTGGCTTTAGTTTTAGTGGCTCAGTGGGAAAAATAATGTTTTTTGAGCCAAGCCACTCCAATATTTTGCCTTTATTGCAATTGCTTGTGGGTAAATCTTCTTGTAATCTAGAATGGTAACTCGCGCTGTCCATAACAATAGTAGATCTCTGCGGAATAAAATCGATCATTTGTTCAAACCATTCTTCGAAAACGTCACCATTCATATTGTAACGTAAATAAACTTAACTTGGTTCTACTAATTTATTTCACACTTAATCTACAACTTAATTTATATTACTACGCCACTATATAGCTCGATGGTATGGGCTCGTTCAGACTGTTCACTACCTCTTGAGGGCGGTCTATTTATCTCCGATACAGCATTCTCGATGTTTCGAATTCTTCCAGTTGGCGACGGCATGTTCCAATTGTTTCCAATATTGACCGTTGCATTACGCGGAAGAGGGACTGGATGGTTCTCGAATATCTCCGGGGATGATCTCATCGCTGTCGATGGCGACGCGGGAGGCGACAGGTCCGGCCTAGGTTCGTTACATTGCCCCCTTCTTAAAGACATTTCGTCCCGAAATTTCATCCTTGGAGTGTGACGATATCTGCATGACTCCCCATATCTGCACCGTGAAGTTCGATGGAAGTAACACTCCACGGTCTTCATGATCGGTCGTGGAATAGGGTTACAGCAAACCAAAATCTTGACGCCGCTGGATCTGAATATCGCCTCCAGCATACTTCTTATGACTCTCCAGTCCAACCCATCAATACCACAGGATAATTTTGGAATTGCTAGATCCACCAGATTCTGGTCCACCATAGTATCTCTTAGTTTGGTGAGACTCTTCCAGACATCTTCATAAGACGGTTTATCTTGGGAATGCCTCTTGGTGACTAGGTAGTAGATGTTTCTCTGGCCTTTCTTCAACTGTAGCACCCACCAACTTCTGGATTCTGCTCCCGCAGTGTTTGGAGTTGACCAAATTTCTTGAGAACACTACGGCGATGCCCTGGACATTCGAAGATCTTCTGCCACACAGTGCGCTAGTGCGTAGTCAGCAGGCACCTCGAAAAGGTCTCGTGACTCCTCTCTAGTAACCCATGTAGAACTTTCTGCCCGTTTGAATACAAGGACATAAACTTCTCGAACGTCATATCATCCTCCGGTGGCTTGAGGGTGCGAACTTGGTCATGGTTTCCAGCGTAGGGCCAACCTGTTGAAATGGACGACCCTTGGTTTCCTCGGGTGGCTTATGGATTCGGTACACAAGGTCGTTTATCCTTTTCACGATCTTATACGGGCCTTCCACGAGTTCCGCAACTTTGGTGATAGTCCACGACGACGTTTGGGGTTGTACAGCCAAACCAGGTCATCAACCTTAAATCCTCCGGCGTCGGCCTTGATGTCATAGGTCTTCATTTTATCGCTGGCACTCTGGATGTTCAACCGGACTCGTTCGTGGATGTCGTCCATTCTCTGCCGAAGTTTGCTGACGTAGTCCTCTCCGCAGTGTCTTGTCCTGGCGGTATCCCAAACTTCAGGTCACAAGGCAGTCGCAGTTCTCGGCCCATTATAATACTAGCAGGAGTTTGACCGGTTGACTCGTGTACTGCGGATCGATAGGCCATCAGGAACAAATGAAGATACTGGTCCCAGTCTCTTTGATGGTCAGAGACAACCTTGGACAAGTGGCGGTTGATCGTCCTGTTCATCCGTTCCACCATTCCATCGGACTGCGGATGTAGGGCCGTGGTTCTTGTCTTGCGGATGTTCAGCAGTAGACATATTTCTTGGAAAAGGTTGATTCGAAATTTCTGCCTTGATCCGAGTGCAGCTCCATTGGAATACCGAATCGACATATCCATTCTTTCACCAAGACGTCGGCGACGGTGATGGCTTCCTGGTTGGCAGGGCATAGGCTTCCGCCCACTTACTGAAGTAGTCCATTGCCACAAGGATGTATTTATTCCCGTGGTCGGATACGGGAAACGGGCCGGCGATGTCAATGGCGATTCTCTCGAACGGGCTGCCTACGTTGTACTGACGCATCGGGGCCTTGGGTCGTATTCGAGGTCCATTGCTAGCAGCGCATACAGCGCACTTTCTGCACCAGTCCTGGACGTCAGCTTGACAATTGGTCCAGTAAAACCGTTGCCTCACTTTCTGCAGGGTCTTCGTCACTCCCAGATGTCCTCCAGCGACTCCATCATGGATTTCCGCAGCACTTCCTCTCTTCTGTTCCTGGGAACAATTATTTGGCGTCTGTCTTCCCACCAATATCGGCCTCCAACACACGTTTCAGGATCCCATTGTCCAGAATAAGAGAGTTCCATTGTGCCCAATAGGACTTAACAGCCGGCGAGTAACCTGCGACTTCCTGCCATGATGGTCTTCGATTGCCCTTCTTCCAGCTGACGACTAAGCCAAGGTCGGGTCTCTCTCTTGGTCTTTCTGGATCTTGCTGTCATTCCAGTTGTCATCCATTGCCGCGGTTCTACAAAGTGTTGCTTCTTTCTCTTCTGCTCGTCGGCAATGAGAGCAATCATCTGGACATGGTCTTCGCGACAAGGCATCTGCATTCTTATGGCTAGTTCCGGCTCGATGTTCGATCTCGAAATCGAATTCTTGGAGTCTCTCGATCCAACGTGCTACTTGACCCTCAGGATTTTTGAACTGTAAGAGCCATTTGAGAGCTGCATGGTCAGTTCTCAACAGGAATCTTCTTCCATACACGTACTTGTAGAAGTGTTCCACTCCCTTTACAACAGCTAACAGCTCTCGCCTGGTGACACAGTAATTGCGCTCTGGTTTGCTAAGCGTCTTGCTGAAATAACCAATGACCTTCTCCTGTCCCTCCTGGATCTGAGATAGGACAGCTCCAAGTCCCACGTTGCTGGCGTCCGTATCCAAAATGAATTTCCCTTTGGGTGGGGATAGCTCAGTATAGGTGCGTTGATCAAAGCTCCTTTCAGCTTCCTGAATGAGTCTTGACATTCTTCGGACCACTGGAACTTTGTTTGGCCTTCCGTGAGCTTGGTCAGTGGTTTAGCGATGTTGGCGAATCCCAGCACATATCGGCGATAGTATGTGCATAAACCAAGGAAACTTCGAAGTTGGTGAATGTCTTTCGGGATGGGCCAATCCTTAACAGCTTTGATCTTCTGGTCATCCACTGCTACTCCTTCCCCAGAGACAACGTGGCCGAGGTATCGTACTTCTTTTTGGAACAGATGACATTTCTTAGGGCTCAGCTTCAATCCGGAGTTCCTCAGTCGCAGGAATACTTCCTCCAAGTTTTCACGTGGTCCTCAAACGATCTGCCGACCACAATTATGTCGTCGAGATACACTAGACACGTGTTCCATGAGAGTCCCTTCAGTACTGTTTCCATCAATCTTTCGAATGTGGCGGGAGCATTACAGAGCCCGAATGGCATAACGGTGAACTGCCACAATCCTGAGCCGATGGTAAAAGCAGTCTTTTCTCGATCTTCCTGAGCCAGTTCTACTTGCCAGTATCCACTCTTCAGATCAAGGGTCGAGAAAATCGTGGAACCAGCCAACGTGTCTAGGGTGTCATCTATTCTCGGGAGAGGGTAACTGTCCTTCTTCGTGACATTATTAAGTTGGCGATAGTCTACACAAAAGCGTGTCGATCCATCCTTTTTCTTCACCAGTACGACTGGAGAGGACCAGGGACTGTCAGATGGTTCGATAACTCCTTCTTTTCCCATATCGCTGACTATTTTGTCAGCCTCTTCCTTCTTGGCAAGAGGAAGTCTTCTTGCTGATTGCCGGATCGGTCGGGCACCCCCAGTATCAATCTTGTGCTGGACCACATTAGTTCGACCTCCTTTTCCTTGTCCGGTATCGAAGATGTCTTGGTACTTTTTGACTAAATCTCTTAGTTTGGGCTGTTGAGCTGGTTTTATATCTTTGGAAGAGATGGCAACTAATTTTCTAGTTCTGTGGGCAAGTTGTTGGGTTGGCTAATCGTACCGTACGCCCCGGATCACAGATGAAACTGACGAGCAGTGCCCTAAAATTGTTCCTTTCTTAAGGTCACTGGAAAGTAATTGACATTCATGACCCTTACCGGTACAAATTTTTCAGCACGTAACAGGGTTTTCCCTAGGGCAATCCCTCGTCCAATTTTCTCATCATGAAGTTTGGGCTCGAACATCATCACGTCTCCACTGCTCGCACTCCCGTCCAGGCGAGCCTCCAGGATGGTTTCAGCCCTCTCAGGTACGCTTACATCTTCAGCCAACAGCACACGGATCAACTCTTCACTTCTCCCATGAAGTACCAGCTCTTCTCCGTTGACACGTAGGACGCCGTCTTTGAAATCCAATTCAAACCCTCTGGAATTCATGATGTCCATTCCGATGATTGCATCGTCTTCGATGTCCGCTACAAGTGCCTGATGTTTCACTTTAGTGCTGCCCAAAATTATTTCAATCGGTAGCTCGCCATATCAGTAGCTGGCTCCTGTTGCTGTGCGTAGCTTCCAAGTTGTCGGTTCAATTCGTTCCGGTGTTCTGGCAAAGGAAGGCCCGAGAATTGTCCTAGTCGCACCTGTATCTAGCAGCATGGTGCGAGGCTCGTTATTGATGAGACCGTCTACGAAACACCTCTGTTCTGTCGTTTCAGGATAGCGACATATGCGTTGTTAACCGGGCTTGTGGACACAGGCCGACGATTGCCTTCTCGTCGACCTTCTTTAGTTTTCCTGCATCGGGTTGTGTTTCGAATGTTGGACATTTGCTACGCACATGTCCAATTTCACAATTCCAGCATCTTATCTGTCTTTTCTCAGGCAAACTTCCTTCATCACTTTTCTTATGGCAGCTTCCAAGTCAGCATGCTCCTGTGAGTCTTCTTCAATACTTCGAACTTTACTTTGGTTTTGCAGGATTGCTTTGCTGCCTCAAATTCCAAAGCGCGTGCCAGTGCGTCTACGAGATGTGTTGGACGAGCTAGTATCAACGCTTGTCTGGTTTCTTGGTCACGGAGTCCATCCAAGAATGCCTGAACCGCTAATCGCTCCATTACATTCTCCGGTGTGGCTGGATATGCGAGACGAACCAAGCGTGCAATGTCAGCTTCGAATTCTTGTAAGGATTCGCCCGATTTCTGGCAGCGATTTTCAGTTGGGAGTGGTATACGTGTTCCAAATGGGCCTGGCCATATCGTAATTCTAGATGTTTAATCAGCTGATCATAGTCCTCCTGTTCTTGGGCGGTAGAGTTTGTAGAATATTCGTCGCTTCTCCACGTAATGCAAGTGTTAGTGCTACAGCTCTTTCCCTGCATTCCATCCATTTGCTTTTGCCGCTGCTTCAAACTGTCGGCGGTCATTTTCCCATGGAGTTTGTCCGTCGAATTGAGGCGGCTTCATGGAAAGCTTCCTATTTCAGAAATGACCTTGACATCTTTTATACCCTCTGAACTTTATCCAAGTTCAAACTCAAGTCCAGCATTGCATTTTCGTTAACCATCTCTGTGGAGGGCGCACTATTAATTCGTTTTTCCAGCTTACTGATCGTTTCCTTCATTTTATCTACCTCCGTGTTCATTTGCTCCTTAATTTTATCTATCTCTGTCTCAACGGTTCCCATTCTTTCTTCTAGAAAATTAGCCACACCACACAATTCTTTTTTTGGCCTTCTGTGTTTCCAGGAACTTCTCTTCCAGGTCTTGCATTTCTCGAAGCTTCTCTTCCAGATTTCTAGAAAGCTTTCTTCCAGATTTATAGAATTTTCTTGAAGCTTCTCCAGATTTATAGAATTTTCTTCAAGCTTTCTTCCACATTTCTAGCATTCTCTTCCAAAGTCCCTCGAATTTTGTTGCAGCTCTTCTTTCAAGGATTCTATTATCGGACTCAAATCACCTCCGGGGAAATTCGAATAAAAATGTTTCGGGGTCCTCACCTTCTTGTATAAGTCCTTCTGCAAGTCTTTCCTGAGTAACTTTGCTTTTACCTGTTGTTTCCAGTTCCCTTCCTCCAATTCCTGTTTCAATTCCGCTACCTTCAATCCGCAAGGCGCACTTTTCTTGAACACATTTTGTCTTTGACGAGGTATCAGTCTGTTTCACACGAAAAATTTATCAGTTTGTTAAAATTCACTTCGCGAATTCTTTTCCACGGGCCACCAGTCTATTGTCTGTTTCACGCGAAGAGTGTATCAGTTTATATTCCCACGCACAATTGTCCACTTCTGCGAAACCGGGCCACTGTCTATTTTCTGTTTCACGCGAACAGTGTATCAGTTTATATTCCCACGCACAATTGTCCACTTCGCGAAAACCGGGCCACTGTCTATTTTCTGTTTCACGTGAACAGTGTATCAGTTTATATTCCCACGCACAACTGTCCACTTCGCGAAAACCGGGCCACTGTCTATTTTGGGCGTACAAAAAGGTCTATCAATTTATTTTTCTGACTATCCACTCCACGATCACTTGTTTATTTTCAAAATCTCACTTCCGACACCAATTGTAACGTAAATAAACTTAACTTGGTTCTACTAATTTATTTTACACTTAATCTACAACTTAATTTATATTACTACGCCACTATATAGCTCGATGGTATGGGCTCGTTCAGACTGTTCACTCCCTCTTGAGGGCGGTCTATTTATCTCCGATACAGCATTCTCGATGTTTCGAATTCTTCCAGTTGGCGACGGCATGTTCCAATTGTTTCCAATATTGACCGTTGCATTACGCGGAAGAGGGACTGGATGGTTCTCGAATATCTCCGGGGATGATCTCATCGCTGTCGATGGCGACGCGGGAGGCGACAGGTCCGGCCTAGGTTCGTTACAATATCTTCGTGATAGTCACCGGTTCGTTTTGATACAAAAGTCCTCTTCCCACAAACCCTTCTGAACTACCTCCACGAACGATTATTAATGTTTTACCCTTGCTTGATGGCGGATTCAAACACTACGCCATGTATCTAACAAATCCCTAACAGGGAAATAGGGGAATTCCACCGGTTGACTGCGGTCGTAGAATTTTGCAAATTATCGGCACTTGATTGAACAATCTTTCTACGGTTGTTCGTTATAACCGAGTTTGACTGCATCTTGTTAGTGACTGAAATTATCCATCAACTTTGTTGTTGTAATATATTCATTTGTTGTATACCTGAGTATTATATAACTCACAATGTTAGGAGCTCGGAAACGTCGTCGGTCGTGTGTCAATCTTTCTCGTAAAACCAAAAAAGCCCGACAAGTGCACGTCGCGAAACTCAGTCTCTAGCATCGCGACAGCAACTATTGCAAAACGTTAGAGATCATATTCGTCTTAGTTATAACAGCCTACAAAAAATGTACCGTCTTCTAATCCTAACTAGAAAGTGTAAAATAAAGAAAGGTAATTTGAATAATGACTTTAGATTATTACCGTCTCATAATCCCAACTAAAAAGTGTGAAATAGAAAAGTTAATTTGAAAAATAAAAATAAACGACTCCGTAAAAAGTGAACTTTAAAAAAGATGGAAACAAGATGACCATAAAATATTGTCAGAAAATAATGTTTTAAGTTTAACTTTTCAACTTAATACTGTAAACAATCTCATGCAGTCGGAGGCCATAATACGAGGTGGGGCACCCCATACGACACGGTCCCTGTAAACCAAACCATTAATTTTTTCGGGAATTTCTTGATTTTATCAAATGTATATTGATTAAGGCTGCAAAAAGAAATTATGTTGGAGTCTACAAGGTAGCTCAAAAAAGTGTGACATATCAAAGTTGTGTTTTTTTAAATGGAACACCCTGTATTTCGTTACACTTTTGAATAGGCCAGGAAAAAATATTATGATTTCATAGAAAGTACTATGTACCTAACTATAACCGTTCTCGAGTTATTGCTTTTTTTATGAAAATGCTAGGTACAATTGGAAACTAAATAACATCGAAATGTATAGAAATCATCCCTTCGAATTCTGACCAAGCATGAAAGAGGTTTTGTGCTACTGATTTCGATGAAACCCGTTTCTCAATATTATACAAAATGTTCAAAAATCATTGTCCTTTTTTATAATTTTGGACAAAGATAACTTTGTTATTTCAAATAGAACACCCTGTATTTTTTCCCTATACATAACCCAAATAGTTTTTCAGATATTGGCTTTTTCAAATAGTAGTTCTTATTACAATGCATTCTTTGAATCAAGATAGCTTCGAAACGACATTTATTCAACTTGTTGAAAAAATTCTCATTGACAGTTATTGTGTTTTACGTTATTCAAAACATTCACTGAATAATTAGCGTCGAACATGAAAACTTATCCCATTCAAGAGCGGATAGATATGATTTTAGCGATTGTGTTTAGAGAATTGCTTTTTGGCGTCGAGGGTGTATGCGCAAAAATATCCAGACCGGAATCATCCAAGCAAGTTGGTTTTCAAACGATTGCTACATCAATTCCGTAGGACTGGAAATGTAGCTCATGAAAAGGCAAATAGACCAAAACCTATCATTGGAAATGGGAAAAATGAATTTCTTATTATGAGATCAATCAAAGAAAACCCTCATACGAGTCAACGTAAGATCGAGAAAGATACAGGGATAAGCAGACGGAGCATTTCTAGGGTAATGAAAAAATACCGTACCGTATTCAGATGCACCAGGAATTATATGAAATAGACTTCCATCGACGAATCAAGTTTTGTCTATGGGTTCTGGACAAGTTTAGTGAGGATGAACATTTTTTGGATTTAATTTTATTTTCTGATGAATCTACTTTTCATAACAATGGCTTAGTGAACAGACACAACTTCCATTATTATAGTGATGTGAATCCTCATTTTTTCCGCACTCTCGATCACCAGAATAGATGGTCTGTTAACGTGTGGGGAGGAATTATAGGTACACAAGTTATAGGACCATCCCTTTCTGATAGAAACTTGAATGGTATAATTTTTTTTTTATTTTTACAAGAGGATCTGCCTGAGCTTCTGGAGAATGTGCCGCTAAATATTAGACAACGGATGTGGTTACAATTGGATGGAGATCCAGCACATTTCAAAAAGGTTGGTAGGGGAAGACCACAAAATTGGCCAGCGAGATTTCCAGATCTGACGAGGCCTCGATTTTTTCCTATGGGGATATTCGAAAAGGTTCCTCCAACCACACTGGAAGATATGAAGGAGAGAATAAGGGCTGCTTTTCGAAAAGTGACGCCTCAAATGTTATTAAATAATAAGAAGTCTTTCATAGGGAGAGTGGCTCTTTGTATTCAACAGGATGGTCGTCATTTCAAGCACCTACTTTGAAATAAATACATTTGTGTTTCATATTTTGTTGTTGTTTCAGTTGAATAATAAAAAAAATGTGTATAGTATGTTTAATGAACTACTGTCGGAATATGAATGTAAATGATAACTTCATTTTAGTGAACAGTAAATATTTTCGATGAAGTGAAGTATAATACGAAGGCGTAGAAGTGCCAAGTTGGAATTCCGAGATACAAGTCGGAATTCCGACTTACAAGTCGGAATTCCGAGATACAAGTCGGAACATTTCAACTTGTAAGTCGGAATTTCAACTTGTAAGGTCGGAATTCACTTATAAGTTCCGACTTACAAGTCGGAATTCCGAGATACAAGTCGGAATTCCGACATACAAGTCGGAATTCCGACTTGTAAGTCCAATTCCGACTTATAAGTCGGAATTCCGACATAGAGGTCATAAGAATTAAAAAACATTGAATAAATGAGATTATTATAACATATATATATATATATATATATATATATATATATATATATATATATATATATAAATATATGAATATTGAAAGTTCGGGTTGAACCACGTCTAGATTTTTTTTAATCAAAACTGGCAGAATGTTAGAGAAACGCTTCATTAAAACAATTTTCACAGCAAATAATAGAATCTCTGATTTACTCAGGTCTCCCAAAGATAACATACCTAATGAGTCTCAAGGAATACTAAAATACTATATTCCGAATGCCCTAGGACATATATAGGACAAACTAACAGGCGAGTCACCAGTCGAGTTAACGAACATCAACTTGCTGTCCGACACTTAGACCCTTCTTCGGCAATCTCCAAGCACTATGAAGAGACAGGCCACATAATGGATATCGACCACACCAGGACCATTGCCACTGAGAGAACACTGCAAGCGAGGGTCATTCGTGAAGCCCTTGAGATCGAGAAGCGCCCGGACTGCCTCAACAAACGCGATGATGGACGCAGACTACTCAATACTTGGGAACATCTACTTTCTCGGCTTACTGCCATCCCAAGCCGTGCCCAAAGTTCCGCTCTACTGAATTTACCTAGGTTAAATACTCCATCATCCACCCTCTGATCCTCAGTTTCCTCGGAGGAATAGGAAGATTCAGAGGCCTTAGAGAAAGCTAGTGGCGAAACCTGGGGAGTCGGCAGATTGAGACCCCAGTGACGAGTTACAAAATCCTGAACCCCACCTAAGTGACTACAACCTAGGACAAGGCAGATTGAGACCTCGGTTGGAAATCATTTTATTCCCTAAGTGACAACACCTGAGGAGTAGGCAGATTGAGAACTCATGGAAAATCACATCCCTACCTCAGTGACTATAGCCTAGGAGTAGGCAAATTGAGACTTTTGTTGGAAATCTCTTCCCTCTTTTGCTCTTATCAATAACTTATATTTAAATATATTTTTTCCCTTTTCTTGAAAATGGCTCCAAAATGGGACCCGAAATTACTAAATTTCTAGACGCGCTTCAACCCTAACTTCCAATATGCATAATAATCATGACTTCGGATACCTCCCGAATAGCACAGAGTCATAAAATTAACATGATGACTTCTTATACCGTCTTGACGACCACGTATTTGTATGTTTTAAAACAAAAAAGTTAAAGTGCGTTTTATAACATTCAGGCGTTGCTATGACGTCGTGTAGTAGATATAACGAGAGTACAATAAAGAATTCTCGAGATGAAGTCGTAATGTGGTTTCTATGTAAATAAATTGTATGTGTCGTTAAGTAGAACTTAAGAGCAGTTGCTGTGAGGTTATTATGACAATGAACATATGTGGTTCTAATGAATAGATTTTTGAAACGTTTCTACGACTACATATTGTACTCATGTAATGTAGTTTTATCAACTGATGAACTTTGGTCGTGATGATGACATTATGTATCTATGGTTAGATTATTTTTGTTGGTTATGTTATTTTTGTTGGATAGGTATATTGTGTTATGTATGTAGAATATATTCAGTTCCGTATGCCATAACAAAAATCCAATCTGCTTTACAAGAGAACTGGAGCGTATTGAAAAATATAAAGGGGAAGGATGAGTGCCTACCCCAAAATTAACATCTGAAATAATTATCAGTCTATCGGGACACTGCAAAAAAATTAAGTTCATCCAGGTTCTTCAATTGTTTTCACAACAAGGAAAGACATAAATATTATGTATGTGCACTTCTAGTGATAAATAAAAAATATTTAAATATAACTGTTCAACATCAACATAACCTCTATTGTGAATGTCAGTTATTTTCAGCGTTTTCCATTAGGCGGAACAAGCGAAATGCTTATGCACTCAATGTATATCTTTTTCTGTTTCGATAGCGTTACGACGTTAGTACAACGAAACTTGCTACTTGTGGTCACAGCGACTACATTAAAACTTTTTTATGTAAGATATTGCGATGTCTTTGAGACACTCGTAAACTATTCTATGATAGTACAGTACCCGGAGTCAATTACAACTTCTTTCGGACACTAGTAGAGTTGACGGCATCCATGTTTTTCGATTGATTGATACTTATCATTCTGGTAGCCATATTGAACAAAAAAATATTTAAAAGTCGAAAAAATATGGGACCCCTGGGTGTTAGTACTGAATTCTAGTAAATCTTTATCTATCAAATGACTACACTAAGACCACAGAACGACCCTTTTGCGACTGGCTTATATAAGTCTATATTGGCAAGTCATTACCACTACTTTATAACGTCGATGTGACGTCGCAAGAGTGTGCCTTTTTGTCGTATTGGCATACATAGCGACGTGTCAGCATATTACAAGACATAAGTCATGGACTTTTGCGAAAGGTCTAGTAGACGTCTGTACAACCGAACTATGACCTCTGTGTGCTACTTTGATGACTCAATATATATATATATATATATATATATATATATATATATATATATATATATATATATATATATATATATATATATATATATATTGTTATGTTATGTTATGCCAGTTATAAGTTTTAAAAGGAAAAAACTCACAAAAAAAAGAATAATTACTAAATAGTTATTAGTTTCAAGAGATTGTTTTGACATAATTTTGGAAGTTCTATTTATTTGTAAGCCTATGTATAATATGGATAGATAAAAATGTAAAAATACTATAAAAATCCTTGTAAAATTTTAAATAAAAAGTAATCAACACATTTATAAATTTGAAACATACAGTATATGAAATTGTAGCTAACTAAAAGTAGCCAATGGTAGAACAGCAAACTTCTTGATGAGATTAACCAATCAGGGAATAGATGTTTTTCTTTATGTTCTGGTTCCCACGAAGAGGATATCCTGTAATGTCTAGAGAACATCGTGGGAACCAAGGGAAAGAAGGTAGGAGTTGGTGTTCTTCTTGAATTTCGGGAGGTTGTATGCCCGGGGAACACCTCCTAGGTAATGAGTTCCAAAGCCTCGCTGTTCGTTGGATGAACGAGTCTTTGGAAAGTGATGTTCTGCAGGTCTCCAAAGTGACCACGAAGGAGTGTGATGACTGAACTCGACGGGTTAATCTCGAAGAGACTGCCAAAGCAGGAACGATTGTTGATATTTCAGAAGAGCATCGCCCATGAAAATATCTATAAAATAGAGACAAATCGCCAACTTTTCTACGGTGTTCCAGACAAGTGAGCGAGTTTGTAAGCGAGGCATCACCGACGAGACGAATTGCCTTTTTGGACAGAATCCAATAGCCTCAGGATATGTTTAGGTGCCGCGCTCCAAATATGGGAACAGATTCCAGGACAGGTCGGATCTGTGCCTTATAGATCATAAGCAGTTGAGTGGGGTGAAATAGCTCTTGGCACGAAACATAAAACCAAGTTTTGGGATGCACTTTTGGCAATGGACCTCACGTGATTTTCCCAGGAAAGGTTATTGCTGATAGTAATACCAAGCATCGATATGGATGACTTCAGTGGTATGGTTACTCCTGACAAAGTTATGTTAGGCACAGTGAGATCGGCTTTCTAGAGAAAAGACATGCTTGTGTTTTGTTTGCATTGAATTCTACCAGTTATTAGATCCCCCTCGAAAATTGTTGCTAAGTCCATATTTATATTATTAACATTTCTTCCTCGTTCATTTCTGGTTTCACGGGCTGATATAGGGGCCCTGGAAGAAAGCGGTATGAAGGGTACTATCATCGGCAAAGCTGTGTACTGGGCATGAAGTTGCTTTCAACAGGTCGTTGATGTGAAGTAGAAATAGTGTTGGTGCGAGAATAGATCCTTGCGGAACACCAGCATTTATCAGTAGAGTGTCAGATGAAACTCCATCGACCACTACAGTGGAGAGACCTGTTTGAGAGAAAACTAGCAACAGAGAACACAGCTGAGGGGGGCAAGCCATAAAGACGGAAACTTCGAGGAGTCCCTGGTGCCAAACTCGATCGAACGCCTTGGAGATATCTAATGCCACAGCTAAAGTTTCTCCATACTTTTCAATAGATAGCTGCCATATATGTGAGACGTAAGCGAGCAGGTCACCAGTTGATCTCTGATGGCGGAAGCCATATTGCCTATCGTTGACAATTCCTGAGTCTTCCAGATATTTCATGAGCTCGATGTTGATGGCTTTTTCCATGACCTTTGAAATAATAGATGGCAGTGCGATAGGTCTGTAGTTGCTAGGTAGGGCCTTTTTGCCTTTTTTTAGGGACTGGCTGTACTCTTGCAATTTTCAATTGGACGGAAATACCCCAAATTGTAAAGAGTGGTTGAACAACTTGCAAAGAACAGGTGTTAGTTCGGGGCACATTCTTGAGAACAATCGGCGGGATTCCGTCAGATCCACAGGCTTTGTTGGTGTTGAGACCCAGCAAAATCTTTCTGATAGTACGTTGGCGGAAGGTGATCTCGGGCATGGACTGTTAATAGGTGTAATGTTCGGGGTTGTTTTCCCGATGAATCCAGAGTGGAATTTCCAGCAAAGGTGCGCAAAGATATTGGCTTTTTTCCTGGGCAGTCGTTGCTAGTGTTCCATCTTCTTTGGTTAGAGGAGGAAATGAGCTGGAAGTGAAGTTTCTTCCCACAGCTTTGGCGAAAGACCAAAATGAACGGATCCGTTAGGACATTCAGCAAGTTTTGATCTTATTTTGGCATTGTGGGCATCTTTTGAGCATTCTATTGTCTCTTTGCATATGCCTCTAGCCTCGACATATGCTGCTCTGGTCTCAGGGCCCGGATTTTTTAGCCATCTATGGTATGCTGCATGTTTGGAAGCCACAGCTCTAGAGCAGTTTCTGTTAAACCAGGTCTTATCGGATGATGTTCTTCTTTCGGTATTCGGTATGTAAGTTTGCATCCCCAACATGATGATTTCAGAAATTGTCTCAGCACATCGTGTTGGATCTACTGAAGAGAAACAAACTCTCTTCCATGGAAACGCTGAGAAAACATACGAAGACCTTCCCAGTCAGCCGAATTGTAATGCCACATGAGACGGGGTGGTATTGTGCAGCTCGATGGTAAATGGAAAGAGCATGTTGTGGAGATGAGGGTGTGATCAGAGTTTCCAAGTGGGCACAAACTTCTATTCTATACGGGTCAGGATTGGTGGTGAGGAAAGATCTAGTGTATTGGCAGACTGGTTGTTGACATCAGGGATGCGGGTTGGTACTCGACCAGTTGTTCTAGACCATGAGTGATGGCGAAGGCTCGGCTTGACGACCCGCATCATCTGTTTTGTTAGAGAATTTGAGCCAGGCAGCGTTATGTATTTAAGTCTCCCAT
This sequence comes from Gonioctena quinquepunctata, assembly GCA_018342105.1. Classification (NCBI taxonomy): domain Eukaryota; kingdom Metazoa; phylum Arthropoda; class Insecta; order Coleoptera; family Chrysomelidae; genus Gonioctena; species Gonioctena quinquepunctata. The sequence continues at coordinate 4,570 of JAFIRS010003973.1, read as the reverse complement.
GATTATGGTTTCAGCTGTTGGATGGTTCTCCTGAATGTTTTGTTTGAGTGATAAAACTCAAAGAGGTCGTTATATGAAGGTTCATTAGATGATAGGTAAAGGCAGCAGAGGAACTTAGGTCAGTGTCAACACATGTTCACCTCCTACGAGAATGAAGATGGGTTGCGGAAACTTAGGTGGCTACCTCAAGTGGTATCGCTGGATAACGGGTTGACAAGGAAAATCCAGTGAATGACCAGAAATGGTCAAAACCTGCGGATCTCTAAGTCAATCTCAAACCAAATGCCACCACAACATGGCTTAATCCAAGGCGTCAAGCGACCCGTGCCGAGGATGGATGATACCTGAGCCAGTCAGGGTATAAAAAAAAACGGAGCCTCTGGGATACATGGCGACCTCCCAGAAGTAATCTCTTCACCTGCGCAGGGGCACCGCAGGTGTGGACGACCCTTTCCCCTACACAAACAACCCTGGGGAACTTCCAGTTGAAGAAGACCCAACACCGATAGCGGGTATGGAAGTCGAGGAGATTCCAGTTGAATCACACTCGGCAACAGAAACCGTAAACCCAACCGAGGAGGGATCAGCAGATGGTCGAACACCTACTGAGAAACTCCCGGAAACAGAGTGGATTCCAAAGCCATTTGGTAAAATGGAAACCAAAAAGATTCTTCAGCTCATCAAAACCCAGGACATGGGATAGATACTGAAGAATGGCTTGTCATCAAGAGACAAGAGGAGGCCTCGGGTCTAACTCTTGTCTTTCAATCTTCGACTGTGACGCCCCTAAGTGTAGGCGACACAGAATCTTTGGAGATCAGCCGGAAACAGGCATGAACCGAAGAACCTTATCAACCGGCTTCTAAACCACTTTAAAGGCACAAACCTGTTTGAATGAGGAACCACTGACGACAGAGTGATACAATAGACCCAGCTGGTCGCAGTGTCAAGGAAGCTAAGTGCCAACTCCTGTCTCTGGCTCGTCAGCCTTAAAAACCAACCATCAGATAGCTTGAACCACATCACATCAAAGTCTTTCGGTTCCAAACTCTCTTCACGCTGGCATGAAAGGTTGGCCTTAGGCAGAGGCAGACTCCACCTTTGAACCTGAATCGAGAATGGAGTTCGTAACCAGGACAAAGCATATGGACCTTGTTGGTGGACGAGTTTACTTGTGTTTCTGTTAGGCAGTATCCGGTTTTTTCGTCTGTAGGTGATGGTGGACGTCATTGATGTTCTTGTTGAGTCCCATGGATGTTGCAAAATTAATCTTTAATGTTGAGTCCCTCAGTACCTCTCGCCCGGAAATCGAATGGAAGGTATTTTGCTTCCAGAGTGTTTTACTCTAGGAGACTCATCATTATCACTATTAGGATGCACCTGAAAATAAAGGAGGAATTGAGGAAAAGGAAAGAGGGAGACGGAAAGTATCGACCGAACACTGAAACATGGAATGATCCATTTCACAGCACACAAAGTCGATATGGTGGTATTTCACCGGGCGATGAGGCCATCTTCCACCTACGGTTATCCTTTTAGTCGCCTCTTACGACAGGCAGGATTTACCATGGGCTATTCTAAAGCCGACCCCATACAGCTCCAGCCACCATACATATGGAAAATTGGAAATTGTGAGAGAATAACAACGGGTGATGTCATAAGCAATTATTATTGAAATATGTACATAGTTAATAAGAATGGAAAAGTAGTTCTATGTATAAGGTTATGACACATAACCATAAACAGTGAAAATGTGACAATATAGTGCGCGAATTCAAAAATTCGAATCAGAGGGAAGGAACGAAGATGGTATCTAGGTGACAACAAACAAAGCCACAAAGGGAGATCGAAAATAAATTTTACAGGGAATGCCACGCAACATTTTGGGAGAAAGAAAAAATTTTTAAAAATTTTTCCCAAAATTTGGGAAAAGAAAAACCAATATTACCTTAATTAAAAACATATCCCAAATTAATTCTGCATATGTATGGTTCCTGATTTATGGTTTTTGGAGTTCCTATAGAGCTTGGAGGAAAAGGATCCAGTTTCAGGGCATATCTTGAACACTGACATCTCCAGCAGGTATAAAACCTTTTAATAGTGCACATCCCGGTCCATGAACAATATCACAAATAACGTATCTCACATCTGAAAACTTTATTTCACTTTATTTTGAACCATAAAAAAAAAAATTCACTCTCAAAAAAAAAAGTGAGGTTTTTTTATTTACCCATGATCTGTTTTTTAGATAATCCGTGAATATTTGTAGATTCACATTAGTATAAGTTATTTCTCGTAGGCCAGGTGAAATTAAGTCTTCCGGGAAAAAAGGGAAATAATTTTTTGATATTTTGTTTATTTCTTACGATGATAAACAATCATAACAATGACCATTAAAAAACGGAAATTAGACAGCAATGGCTAGTGGCTTTTATTGCCTGAACCGGCTATCTGGGTTAAAAAGTACCAACTGTTGCTTAGCCGTGATAACAATTGGCACAGCGACGAAGAAAGAGGACGTTCGCTAGCAATTATTATTACAGCATACAATAAATAAAAAAGGCGAAAATATCTATCTACAATAATATCAATTTGGCTCACAAAGAATAGCTAAAATGGGCAATCTTCATTATAAAAAAACAATTATTATATTACAAATTATCAATACATTACAAGTGGCGCACAAAACGTGGGGGGGAAAAAGGCGAACAAGGAAAAGTAGTTATATTATTTCTTAATATTTATCGCAACTAGTGGCAAGTAAAGAAAAAAGGCAAATATTTATCAAAAAAAGGCAAACAAGGCAAGTAAGGGCAATATAATTTCTTAATATTTACCCAACACTGGGCGAACATTAAAATTGGCATTCCAACATATAAGGCTAGATTTTGGGTGAATAAAATGGATTTACGAAGGAGTTTCAACTTTGGGGATCTCATGGAAAAAATAACTGATATGAATAAATACTTGAAAGAGGGATAAATGAAATGAAAGATGAAAGGAAAAAAACAAAATAAAAGGGAAAAGCGAAAATTAAATGAAAAAAAAGTAGTGAAGGAATATGTAAACCATTGGGAAAAAATAGAAACAAAATACCAGGTAGTAATTTAAAAAAAACAGATGTTAAATAATTTATTAAAAAAAAGTTGAAAAAACAAATACAAAATAAAAAAAATGAATTCTTGATCACAAAAAAAAATGAGTTTATACACAATATGAACGTGAAAAAAAAAAATTTCGATGAAAAAGGGGGGGTAAAGTAAATAATAAAGTAACAAAATTAAAATATATGAAGAAACATGGTGAAGATGAATTTTGAATTGCAAAGAGGGAAAAATGATAAAATAATAATAATGAAAGTAAATGACAGAATGGCAAACCAAAATCTTGATTTAAAAAATAGGGAACATAAATAAAAAAATAATGATAAAGATGAATGATACAAAATGGCTAAAAAAAATTTTGAGTTGGAAATAAAAACATAAATAAAAAAAAAATAGCAAAAAAAATGACATTTTTGGAATAGAATTGTTGAAATAAAAAAAAGTAATACAAACAATGAAATAATAATAATAATATTTAAAAAATACCCAATATAAAATAGGAAAGAATGGGAATAAATTTTACTTCAAAAACAAGAAAAGTTGAAATTATGAAAATGGAAATAGTTGAAAATGTAAACAGAAAATTTCAATTAAAAATTTTTTGAAATAATAGGTTTGCAGTAAAAAAACAAGCAAGATTCCAGAAGAAGAGACAAAAAAATAAAATGAAAATTTAGGGAATAATAAATTATAGGGAACAAATTTAAAGGTGTTAGGAATAAAAAAAAAAAAAAGTTAAAAAAAAATTTTGATAGATATGTAGGATTTCAGAAACATTTGAATGGAAAAAAAAATGAAAAACAAACGTAAAGAAAAAAAAACAACAATGGGGAAAATATTGGGAAAAAAAAAAAACGCCTAAATAAAAGTATAGAAAGAAAAGAAAGGTATTGAATACCAAAACATAAAAAGAAAAAAAAGAAAAGTTGATAAAATTATTGGTACAGGTTAGTTAGATAAAAAAGTGAAAACAAATTGAAAATGTTTACAAATATAAAACAATATGATTATGAAGAAAAGGAAAATATAGAAATGGATAATAAATAAGGTGAATTTTAAAGAAAAAAAGAAAAAAAAAATGAAGATTAAAAAATATTTTGTGTATAAAAAAGAATGTATGTGAGAAATGAAAGTGAAAAAGATAATAATAATAATACAAAAAAGTATATTATAAGAAATATGATGATGATAAAGGTATATTGATGAATAATATGAAGGTATATTAATAATTATAAAAAGAATATAATATGTTAATTATGTGTGAATAATGAAAGGAAAGAGTATGTACACAAAATAAAAGTTAATAAAATGAGAGATTCAATTAATAAATATCCCAAATTTAATATGAATATGAAGAAAAAAAACCGAAGGAAGAGATAGGAAAATAATAAAAAAAGCATAATTGAAAGAGTACCAGTAATTGTAAAATCGAAATAGAAAAAAATAAACATATAAAATATAAAAAA
>JAFIRS010003972.1:20000-106012 GCA_018342105.1 Gonioctena quinquepunctata | reverse complement strand
TGACACTTCCGTCCGACCAATGCCGTTGACGGATATTGGTTGACACCCCCATTTCAATATGCTGCTCGGCTATTGGATAGCGGCCGGCGGCTATCACCACTCCCACGACCTATCACAGCTCTCTCCACCCCCCACTCTCAATCACACACTCCCCATACACAACATGGCCGCCACCATTCCGACCAATCACAGACCACTCATCCCCTACCCACATACAACCACCCCCACCCTCTCTACCGCCATTTTTTCACAAACCCCTCCCACAACGAACCGCCCATGACCGCCACCATCATCCCTACCCCCACCCGAAAACCACCCCCTCAACCGCTCGCCAAAACCGACCCCTAAACAGGGGATGAGTTAGAACCCGCTTAGCATTACTACTAAAATGGAAGAACTTTTCATTAGAAGTGGTTTGACGTATCAGTTGTAAAAATCGGTGGAGAAATGAAAAAAAAACATATTTGAATATATATTTTTACATAAATTCGTGTTGTTTTTAAAATTAATTTTCACCCTCACTATAATTTCTTGCATTTATATATAGCAACCATATCAATATAAAGGAACATGATATTTTCTCATTCTACCCCATTCCCGAAAAAATTAGTAAAATCTGATAGCAACAAACTAATTATATATAAGGAAATGTTTATTAGTATGTTTGTTATATCCATATGTATTTTGGTTATAGAATCCGGATAAGTCTATGATGAATATAGAAATGAAAAAACCTGATGGCAAGGCCAGTCGGAAAGCTACATTTCAGAATGTAATTATTGATTTTGAAATTGGCATCAATCAAGTTAACGAATATAATTTTGAAATTGAGGAATGTTAAAATACAATGATGTTCTGTTTGTCGGCGGAAGAAAAACTCAACTAGTATCCGATTGAGAATAATACATAGATATAAAAATAAATTCAACAATACAAAAGCAAAGTTTTAAATATAAAATAATCTCAATGATGGTATTTTTGGGTTTTGGGAACCATCAACGGCGAAGATATTCCAAAATTCTTTGAAACTCTTGTTGTGATGTCGGGAACAATAGGTAGTATTTCTATTGAAATCTACCTAAAATGGTCTGAAAAAATTATAATAACTTGCATTTTCAGAATGTAACAAATATTGTTTTCTTCAACTGAAAAATGATACAAATATATATATATGCATTACTTTTGTTCATAGTATTCATTTTCTATGCTGACTCTATTTTACATTTTCTAAAGGTTTCGTGAAGATATCAGATATTTGTTGATCTGTTGGACAGTATACAATATCAATCAACCCATGTACGAAATGAAATTGAATGTGTTTACTTCTTCTGTTTACAATACCATCCTTGATCAATCTGATGGAACTTTCATTATGATGTATAGAGTGATAGGTATATCTTGAGTAAGATGCCTAGAAACCTTGAGATTTTCGCGACCTATTTGAAAAAAATTACAATAAATGGTGTCAAATTGACATAGTTCAGCGCATTAGATCTGTTCCCGTTCTGTTACAGAATGCATTCGCCTACCTTAGACAACATGCAAACTGATGCGGAATATGCTCATGTCACTTATTAAACTTCCAACCAATTCGAAAATTTGAATGCTCTTCAATCCGATTGATATTAGATTTGTGAATTGTTATTTCTGCAAAACTATTTGAACATTCACTCAGTTATAAGTACCAAAGGTAAGCGAAATTGCTAATAATAACACATTTTAGAAGTTTATAAAATCAATAAGTGAAACTTTTTTTCCACTAATTTTCCATAACTAATTCTAAGGATTTTGTTTGCACTTCAAATGAATTAACGACAGAGCTGAATGTGTTTACACATATATTCCATTTTCGAAGTACTGTTCTGGAGTTCAAATCGAACCCTGGCCCTGGAAGTTTCGATTGTGAAATATATATGTAGGTATGTTCTTATTCTTATGAATCGGAAATATCCAGGTATAATTCCGCTTGAAATAAATTGATATCGAATAATTACTATTGTTGTTTATGGAAATAATCGTTTGTTTTTCGCAGGGTCTGATTGACATCTATGGTGAACGTCACGTGTCCGTCCTACATATCATTCGTTTTCAATGAGCCATATTCAATACTACCATAAATTCCAAGAGAATGTTTCTATACATTGTTATTTCAAGTGGAACACAATAAGTCGTCGACAAAAAAATGGTTTGGGCCTTTTGAAATATGAGGATTTCTTAGATCAATATTCCAAGTGGAACACAATGAGTCGTCAACAGAAAAATGGTTCAGGCCTTCTGAAATTTAAGGATTTCAAAAACAAACTTGAATGATTTGAGGCTATCATGAATATTCAACATTATGCTTTCCACAATCATAACAAATCCATATTTTAATAAAATTGAACCATTGATTGCTTATGAAATCAGTTTCATCGATCACCATGAAACTACCAACTGATAGACAAAAGTCTTACAGATTCTCAGAAATCCACAAAAAAGAAATTACCTCCCAAATCTATGAAATGCATGAATGAGTAATTATTCAACCATCTACTTCACCTTGGGCAGTTTGATAAAATAGGAAACATTGGTAACGAAGAATGCCAAATGATCACGGGCTATAGAAAACGACATGAAAAAACTATAGATGAAAAAAATCCCTTACCAAACATCTGACATACTTGATGTTGGAGGCAGTTACTTACGCACTCTTGACTGAGCCTCAGGATATCACAATCGATATGCTATACCAATTTCGGGGTTCCTAGGGCTGCCACTGAGGTAAGATATGACTGGGAACGTTATGGGGGCTTTGTTGGAGCTCAACCATGAATATAAAAAAATATGGAGGCTCTAGGTTGAGTGAGAAAAAATGCCCGCTCTGAAGGCTCGTTAACGGTCTCTGGAGGCTACCACTGGGGTCTTGATGTCACTGGACATCATGGAGGTCGTATTGGGGCATAACCATATTTATAAAAAATGGTGGTTCTGGGTTGAGTTAAAAAAATGTCTGTTATGAGGGCCCCCGCCTGGATTCTTCAGCTATCTCTGAGGACTGTCACTGAGGTTTGACATGCTCGGGGACATCATGAAATATGTATTGGGGCCTAATTCCATAAAAAAAATACGGCGATGGGTTAGGAATTTCAATATATCTGTTATGGAGGTCCCCGCTTGGCGGTCTTTAACGATCTCGAGAGACTACCATGGAGGTCTTAGATGATTGAATATGTCGTAGGGGGCATGGGGGCTCAACCATTTACAGAAAATATGGCCGCTGTAATTTGACATTTCAATATATCCGTTATGGTGGCCCCGCCCAGGGCGTTCAGCGGTTTCGGGATACTGTCACTAAAGTCTGGGATGTCTGAATACGCTATAGGAATCGTATTGGAGCTCAACCATACGTAGAAAAAAATATCGCTGCTTTAGGTTGAGTTTTCAAAAAAGGTTTTATATTGGGTGGTGTTATCTCGGAGCTGCCACTGGGGCCTGACGCATTTATGGGATATATATATATATATATATATATATATATATATATATATATAAATATATATGACAAATACTATTCTTTCCATCATTGAGACCTGATGAAAGATACATCTGACTGCAAACCCAAGACAGCTTTATTCATGTTTCAAAGGAACCAGTCATTATAATGAAACTATCTGAATATACAAAAATCTTAATGGCTTCCATTCAGTCACAACAAGAATCACCCCAAATTCAATTTCAATTAAAATTCAAGGTCTCACCTATCAGAGAAAAACACCAAAAACTCATTCAGAGAGAGAGAGAGAGTTAAAACATTTAAAAAAATCTTATTTTAAGAAAAAACAACATACATTCCAATCTAAGAGTGATCTTCCATCAAGAATTTAATAAGCATATACTTTTTATTACATACTCAATGGGACAAAATGTTCAGAAGAGATTTTTATAGTGGAAGCTGTAAATGATGATATATCTAGGTGAATCATTATTTTGATGTGATGCAAAGATATTTGGCATATGCAATACCTGTATCAGATAAGGTCCAGATCGATCAACCTCTGAAATACCTATATAAAAAAATCAATTCCAATAATTATTGAACGTCAACCCGAAATTTAGATATATTTTTTCAATATACCTACCACTTTTATAAAACGGACTGAAAAGTATAAAATATTTTTTCCTTGCCCCATACAGATTGATAACCCTATACAGATTTCTATCCTCATACAGATTGTCCTAAAAATTTGTGATTGTGAATTTTTAATAATTATGAAAATAGTTGTAAAACGAAAATCGTGAGGCGCATGGAATAGATAATTGATGCATCAGTCACTAACAATTCTATTGCACTGCAAATGATATGAACTCTTCTGTGAGTTTTCTCAACAACAGGTACTCCTTACACTCCTCACTATTATCTATTGCATGTGCCTATGTTTTTTGTTTTAAATCTTACAACTATTTTCATTGCTTTTGAAAATTCACAATCACAGCGATCTATATGGGATTGAAAATCTGTATGGTGCTAGAAGAAATAATTTTATACTTTTCAGTCCGTTTTATAAATGTGGTTGGTATATTAAAAAAAACAAAATAATTATTTTTTGCTTTTTATTCTTGTGTGTGAAAGTTTAAACATCTTGATGAGATTATGTCAGAGAAATGTGGCCAATTTCAGGTTTATTTCACTCAGTTCGAAATCGATTGCTCCTTACTATGATTATTATCATTACAGACAAACAGACATACATTGAAGCGAGTTTATATTGCATTGTCATCCAGTTCACATTTCATAATGAGCCTTTGTATGAGTTTGAATATTATTTGTGTTGGGTAATTTATATTATGCTGAGTGAAATATGGAAACAGATGCTAAACGTGTATATCAGCTAGAAATATGAATCTAATGAAAACATGGTTTAAATTATTTTTTTCGAAATGGAAACTGGAATTTGATTTTTTCTAGATTTGCTATACTTCTCCACTTTTTCAAAGAAATTATTATTTAATTTTCTCACTGAATTATTTTTTGACCTTCTATGATATCAGCTTTCAAGTTTCAGAATCCCCAAAGGATTGTATCGAGAAGTTCACATTAATTTGGATTATTTTGAAGTTTGGCAGTTATATATTTATGACTGTTTTTTTTAACATCTTGATTGATATGTTTTGAATTACAGTTGAATGTTAATTTATTGTTCAACATAATGGCCTTTCAAACGGTCAAGACAAAACACAAATAGCTTGGTCATTTCAAAATGAATATCGGTACTTCAACCAAACTGAGTCATATTCATTTCACTGTAAATACCAACCTGTAGTTATGAATCTTTTTGATATATTTTCTTCACTTTCTCACTACTCCTTTGGAACATTCACTATCGCTTGAAGATATCTTGCCTGGAAGTTTTCGCTTCAATCCAGAAGTAATGGAAAAAATCAGAATTTGTGGAAGTGGAAGTAATTGTGCTTGATGGAGATCTAAAATCAAAATATAGCAAGTAGTAATATTCACAACATAAAGAACATGTTGAAAAGGGAAACATTCTCAATTGAATATTGATAGTGAGGGCCTTTTCAGAATATCTATCAGATGTAGTTCAATGTCCAGCGTGGCTTTAGAAGAAATGATTCTGACTTTTTGCATCTTTGCAAAGTACGATTGCTTCTTGAACATGTGTTTCCCATTTCTTCCGGTCTTCCTGATGATCGTGGAAGCGTGAAATAGATTTTCGTCGACAAAAATGTATTGAAGACTTAGTGAATGCGATGTCTCTCCTGCGTCAATGTTACGAATGATTTCTGGTGAGTACTCTCTTTTGGAAAACATTCATCTTTATGAGTTCTTAATCAAGACTGGAATAGAAAATCAAATAACTATCTGAATGAAAATGCAAATTTTCAATTTCAGATTTTTCTTTTGAGTTAGGGCCTTTTCAGAATATCTATCAGATGTAGTTCAATGTCCAGCGTGGATTTAGCCGGGAAAGTAGTTGTTTACTGTCAGACATTCACAAAAAATAACTTCATTTTAATCGTGGATTTTTCAATTCACAGAAAAATCTTTCTATCAATATTCAATTGAGAATGTTTCCCTTTTCAACATGAATACCCCACAAGAGGTTATCTTGACGATGGAAGATAGTGACTGAAGTTTATCTTTCAGTCGCAGATGCTTCCACATCTGATTTTATGAACATCCTGTTTATACTTTCAACAAATCAATCTATCATACCCCATGACAGGTTTTAATGTCAGAAAACACTAATTTCAAAGTGTCTCTCCAAAAGAAATGATTCTAACTTTTTCTATCTTTGCAAAGTGAGATTGCTTCTTGAAAATGTGTTTCCCATTTCTTCCGGTCTTCCTGATGATCGTGGAAGCGTGAAATAGATTTTCGTCGACAAAAATGAATTGAAGACCTAGTGAATGCGATGTCTCTCCTGCGTCAATGTTACGAATGATTTCTGGTGAGTACTATCTTTTGGAAAACATTCTTCTTTGCCTCATTCATCTTTATGTGTTCTTAATCAAGACTGGAATACAAAATCAAATAACTATCCGAATGAAAATGTCTAGCCTGGCTCTAGCCGGGGAAGTAGTTGTTTTCTGTTAGACATTCACAAAAAATAACTTCATTTTAATCGTGGATTTTTCAATTCACAGAAAAATCTTTCTATCAATATTCAATTGAGAATGTTCCCCTTTTCAACATGAATACTCCACAAGAGGTTATCTTGACGATGGAAGATAGTGACTAAAGTTTATCTTTCAGTCGCAGATGATTCCACATCTGATTATATGAACATCCTGTTTATATTTTCAGCAAATCAATAAAGAACATCAAATGTAGGGATATTTTGAATTTCAGAGTGTACCATTAAATGGGAATATTTTTGAAACACAAGTTTACATTCGGGAAGGTATAAGAGATGAAGTAATTCTATTATACAATTGAAAATAAGCATTTTCGTTCAAGAATATTTGTGTTTTTCGTTATGATATTCCAACAAATCAAATCAATCAATATCCGATGGGAAAACATTTCTTTGAATAGGTGTACATACAGAAACTCAAATATATCAATAGGACTTTCAGTACCAAAATATCTTAAATTTCAGTAATTCAGTATCAACAAATACCGCTTCATACTTTAAATATTACTTTTATTCCAAAAATATCCACTCCGTAATTTAAATATTATTTTCATTTAAAATTTAATTTGCCAGAATTCACAAGAAATACTTATAGTTTAATATTGTTTCCATTACCAAAATATCACTTTCAGTATTTCATTACAGTTTAAATAATACAATAACCTTTTCAGTCCTCGAATATATTCAAATATTTGGGATGCAGTTCAGTGTACAATAATTTGTGTTTCATGTGCTTGCCGCCGGGATTTACCGACATTTATCGGCATTTACCGGCAGGTTAATACAGATTGTAGAGTAAAATTCGAAGTGAACTCGATACTTTTGTGGCAGTTTATTGTTTCTTATTGAAACCATATCTTCAACAGGCGAGTTGTGTGATGTCTGCATCATTTCAATATTATTTATCTAATTATAATTATTATAGGTTATATGTTAACATACGAGGCATTTTTAGAATTCTTCGTTTTTTCGAGGCAATGATGGAATAAGTGATAAATATTAGTTCCACGCGATGTTTTTTTTTGAGGGATCGCGTTACAAGCTGCGCGACGGGAATTTAAAGTACAGAGTGTAAACAGTGCGGCTTTTTATAGTCCCCCCCCTTGTTAACTTTTAAACGGTTCGACATAGAACAATGGGACGAAAACAGTTTTGAATGGTATCACCGATACTACTTTTTGAAAATGTATTGACGAAATTAAAAAAAAAAACAGTTTGTTGATAAGAAAATTGGGTTATCTTTTCAACAATGTGAAATTTTTAAGTTGATGTGCCCCTCCGCGCTATCTATAGAGCAATCACAATGCCTTTCATTTCAAAAAGTATTATCGGCGATATCATTCAAAGGGGTTTTTGTCCCATTGTTCTACGTCGAACCGTTCAAAAATTAACAGGGGGGGACTATAAAAAGCCGCACTGTATAAATTTAATAGATATCTTTTGTCGTATGGTTTTCGGCGGCCGTTGACGACGCTGTTATGATTAAGATTTATGGTTAATCAAAAGACGGTTGCGGTTTGGACATTAACATTTGAAAAAATACAACGAATGATTAAATAGCAAAAATAATTTTGGAAATTTAGGAAAAAAATGGTGCCCATTTTAATACTTTGTTTGTGAGTTGAATTCTAGGAGTTTATTTAGTTCATTCCTTGCGGGATCTGTATCTATTGTAATCGACATGCTATGAGTTATTGAAAAATGGTTAATTCTCACTCAATGTTACTGCGGGTGAATCCTCGTTTATTTTTATGGAAGTACCTGATAATAGCGAAAGCAAATAGGTACAGTCATATTTTGATTTTGCAGGTTTTTCAAAAGAAATCAAAGACGTCTTTGATATACCGCAATATATCTGCAATCTGTGCGAATATAGGAGTTCTAGTAAAAAAAAGGTAATCTAATGAATGTAATTAGTTTATACTTATTTGTTCATTGGCGTGGGAATACAAATGCTTGGAATATATTTCAACGTCTCTTATCTTTCAGATAAAAAGAACAAGGATTGCTGTTGAAGAGATGTGACCGGTTCAGATGGAAGTGATTCTGACAGTTCTGACTACTGGTTTTGTTGTATTATGGTTGTATTTATTTGTATACTGAAAAAGAGATAAGGATATTTGTTGGAGTACCTTTTATCTACAATAAATAAAGAAAATTTAATTTTATTTGGCATTAAGTTATTTTATATAATATTAATGGTCTTGATAACATAATTGAAAAATAAACAGTTTGGTTGAGGTCGATATGTTTATAATTAACGATATACATTTATTCTTAATAAAATCATTTGTTGGGTGAAATAACCAAAAATATATTTATTTTAAGTTTATTTGAAGTGAATAAGTTATATTAACACATAATAATCATTTACGTTTTCCTTTTTCCGTGTTATTTTTATTGAATTATTGTTATGAATTATTCGAATAATTTATTCATTAGTTGTTAATTAATTCAGTTAACTATGAATAATCTTGTTTGTCAGTGTAGGCATAGGTAAACTGGACCGCAGAAATAACAGTAATTTTTTCTGGTAGATTTTTCCTAGAGTTGATCTGATGTTTTACCAGCATACCTTTTGTTTTTAGTTAAACATTTAATTCTTCATTTATTATATTATTATATATTATTTATTTGATTTATTAATAAATATTTATTTTGGACTACTTTTCATTCTTCAGTTATTTTCCCTGATCCTCAAATAAACGATTTTTGTATGAAATATAATAATATGCCCCAATAAATTGAAAACTTTCATTTTAATTTATCACCAACATATATACACTTCAGGTGTAAATATAAACAAATTGTTGATTCGTTTAGTTCAATAGTTTCATTACGTTTTTATTGCCATTTATTGGTTTTATAGTCATTTAATTGTCCTCCAAGTATTCTGTATCATATTTTAAATTCATGTGTATTATAATTTCATGTGATTTTGATAAATTTTATCTTTAATATTTGTATGCTATATTTTTAATTTGTTATGATTTTTGTCAATGTGATTTCGTATATTTAAATTTTATGTATATTTGATGACTTGATATTGGAATATCGTGTGAAGACTTATATTATATATCCAAATTTTAAACTTTTAATATGGTATATTTTAATAACTTACAACTTTTTACAATGATGATATTGATAGTGTGATCTTATTTCTAAACTCTATACTTTCAACACTTTGGTATTAAATTCATTTTATAGGATACCTATATGCATCTAATATAAATTTAAGAGCTAGTGACATGACATCCCAAAAAATTTCATTTTGGATTAATATAACATTGTTCCTACTTTTTCTTTAATTTTATTTACATTTGAGACCGTATATATTTACTGATGTATGCTTTGTCGATAAGGTGATTTACCTTAACTACCCCAAATATTATATTCACTATGTTCCATTTATTTTCAATACATTTCAAACCTGGTATAGTTCCAGTATTTTCAATACCCTCAGTATATTTTAATTATTGTCAATACATATCTAGTACTTTGAATACCTTCAGTATACATCAATTACTTAGATATAGTTTCAGTACATTAAATACTATCATTATCCTAAATATATTTTGAATATTTCATTAGTGCATTTTTTTTTTCAGTATCTTTCAAATATTGTTCGTTATCAGATATTTAATTATAGTGTACATATTTTGGGTGGTTGTTTCCCCCTCGGATTCGTCAATATCCTACCTCACCAGTGAAGAAGAAATTCCATCCATTGGTCATGTTACAAAAGTACCTAGTGACAATATTTTCCTTGTTTTTGTAGGATATTTCCTTCAGCTGAGTGAAAGCAGGTTTCCTTCAGCTGAGTGAAATTGAACCAAACTAATATCCCGTTCATTCTGATTTTCAACTGATCGAATGTTTTAATTCCTGCTATTTGCTGATGTGGATGACAAAACCTCAGAATCCTGGAATGAATATATAAGTAATTTATTTCCATCAGAAGAATTTAAAAAAACAAATGAATAAATAACCCACTCAAAATGTTTTAATATATGTTCTTTACTCGCTATATCAAACTCCTCATGTTATACTCTTCATCAACTAACCTGAAACTCCTCTGAATTGTTTGGATTTGCGGTAAATGGGGTTTTCGTAAACCCTGATTTTATTCTTCACCACAAACTGATCATCCTTCCTAAAGTGCACACTGCAGACACAATTTTTGTCACTCAATTGCTCTTTAATGGGATTCCTTCCTGAAGTCGTGCCTCCGAAGTGTCTCAGAAATCATATACAGTAGAACTCCAATTATCCGAACTCCGACTATCCGAATCGCCGATTATCCGAATCACAAATTGTTGTGCCTACACTGACTTCCCCCCGCGTGTGTAGGCACAACGGCAAGTTAAGACAAGTTCCGGCGCATTGCAGTCACGGCGCACCTGTCATTGTTTGTTTTGATTAGCCAGTGTGCGTGTACAATACTGTATTGTTTTTATACCATGGCTTCGAAAAGAAAACGTGTTGTGCTATCGTTAGCGGACAAACTGAAAATTATAGAGCAACTCGATAAAGGTGTAACGGGTAAGAAGTTGTCTGAGATTTATGGTGTTGGAAAAGCAACAATTTCTGACATTAAAACAGTAGTCAACACTTTTAAACTTTGTTTCGGTGCTTGAAAATGAAGATGGAAGTTCCTCCAGGAAAACAATGAAGACAGCAACCAACAAAAATTTGGAAGATGCCGTGTTTAAATGGTTTTTGCAGCAACGTTCTATGGGAAATCCGATTTCAGGTCCAATCCTTTGTGAAAAAGCCAAAATCTTAGCAGAAAAGCTTGGTTATTCATCTTTTAAGGCTAGTAACGGCTGGCTAAGGAATTTTAAATTCAGGCATGGTGTACGCGAGTTAGATTTGGCTGGTGAGAAGCTTTCAGCAGACTCTGCAGCTGCTGAAAATTTTATTGAAAAATTTAAAACTGCATCAGAATCCTATGATCCGGAGTTTGTTTATAATGCCGATGAAACTGGCCTTGTTTGGAAAGCATTACCAAAAACCACTTTGGCTTCTAAAAGGGAATCTAGTGCCCCTTGACATAAGGTCAGTAAAGAACGTGTTACAGTGCTTAACTGTGCCAACTCCACTGGAAATCATAAACTGCCACTTCTTTTGATAGGAAAATCAAGAAATCCAAGAGCATTTAAAACGTAAAACACTTCCACTCTTCTACAAAAGTCAACCCAAGGCCTGGATGACTGCAGCTTTGTTTACCGAATGGTATGATGAAGTGTTTATTCCTGAAGTGAAAAAGCACCAAAAATCGGTGGGAAAAGAAGGCAGTAAGGTGCTTTTAATTGTTGATAACGCACCCACTCATCCTACAGCAGAACTGTTGGAAAGAGAGAATGGGCAGTTTAAAACGACGTTTTTGCCTCCCAATGTTACAAGTTTGCTGCAACCCATGGACCAGTCTGTTATTGAAACAATGAAGCGCCATTACAGAAGGCAACTGCTGAGAAAACTGCTGATCGAAGGTGCTGAAGATGAAGAATTGGTTTTGGAAAATCATAGCAAAATAAATTTAAAGGACTGCTGTTACATGGTAGCGGAAGCTTGGAGTTTGGTTACGGCAGTGACGCTAAGACGTGCGTGGAATAAACTGAAAGGCCTACCGTCTGAGAAGAACAAAAAAAAGAATCTGAAGAAAATGAGAAACAAGAATATGGAGAGGATGATGATGATGAAGATGCGTTGTCACTAGAGGAAATAAGAAAAATGATTGTAAAAATTCCTGGTTGTACAGAAGTAAGTGCTGAAGATGTAGGAGAGTGGATGGCTTGTGACACGTCTGACCCTGGTTTTCAAATTCTCAATGACGATGAAATTGTTGTAAGTGTGAGAGAAGATGTTGAAGTGGAAGTGGAAGAAGAACTTTCTGCTGATGTTGAAGTAGACGCTGGACCATCAGCTAGTGAAGCATTTGCCGGCCTCGAGACTGCTTTGAAGTGGATGGAGCGTCAGCCCGAGTGTGACCACTTGCAACTGCTCACCGTCAAGCGAATGCGTGACCTGGCTGCCCGAAAACGGTTGAAGACCGCAAAACAGCTTACATTGACGGAGATGTTTAAAAAACAATGATTTTTATTTCTAAACTTGTACATAAGTACATTTTATGTATTTATGTATATTTAAAACATGTGAAAATTTCATGTTTCTTTCATTTAATTCAATAAAAAAATAGTGCAATATCAAAACGTAGCTTTTATTCTCTCCAATGGCAATTTTTTTTTTAAAAATCCGATTATCCGAATATTTGATTATCCGAATGGGTCCCGGTCCCCATTAATTCGGATAATTGGAGTTCTACTGTATCATATATAATTCATAAATTCAAATCGTATTATTCTATATATTAAATTTTACTTACATAAAATAAGTCATTTCTGTTTCACAAAATGATACCATGTACTTCATTTTGTAAAAATGTTTAATTCGAAATAAAACGAAATTCTCGATTTTCTAACACCATAATTGAACAAGCCAAACGCCAAAAGCAAAGAAGAAGCAAATTCTAGGCCGACACTGTTTTTGATGCCATTTTATGTGCCTGTTTTCGTCGTATCGAAGGTAAATACCACAAAAATATAACCTAAAATAAAATCTTTGGAAAATACTGATTCGTCAGTAACGGCGACACAGAGGAGCAAAAAGCCGAAGCCTTGATTCGAATAGATGTAGTAAGTTGTAATGAAGAAAACTGTACTGTTTGTCGCTGTCTGCCGATTCATTGTGGGAGTCTTAATCATGCACATCTTTGACGATTTCGGAGCGTATTGAGCATTGTTCGAAAAAAATTTTCAGGAGAGTTGCTCTTTGCTTTTGCTTTTGCTATCTACTCAGCAGTCATTCGAACCTAGTCGTAATCTAAGAAAGCAAGCAGGCCATATTTGTCGCACGTTTCTAGACATCTTAGACCCAACATACTAGAGATCACAAAAAAGTGTATTGAAAATACCATGCAAATGTTGCTGAAACACAAAATAAGAGATTTGGTTTGTTCTTTAGGGGATTGAATGACTGGCCCTCATTGATCAGCGAATTCAAAATATTCACAGAACAATAGAAAATTTGTTGAGAGTTGATAGAGTACTGGATGGAAAAGCTTAAGTTGCCGTGAAAGCGTTATTGACGTCCCCGAGCAATATTCTCTGGATAATTAAATTACTCGAAATGAATTTTGGAAGATCTGAATGGATCCTTCTGTCACTCATAGATAAAGTGAAAAAATGGGATGTAGTTAAGCAAATAACTCAGAATCTGGGACCGCATTTCCTAATAATATATTTATCACAATGAAAAATATAAATTCTGATTTGTACTTGTTTAATCCAGAGCTCTTGGCAAATTTAGTCGGAAAACTTTCCAGATTCATAAACATAGCTGGAGAAAATTCAAATATGAATTAGACAAGCAATGATTTCCAACATCACTCGAAAACTTCGTGAAATTTTATGAAGATAAAGTGAAATACATTGCTGCAATAAATAATCCTTTTCGAATAAACGAAAACAATTGGTCGAAAAAAGAAAATGTGACGATTAATGAAAACACAACAAGAAAACTAATTCGTGAGGAATCTGCCATGTGTTTATTTTGTGAAGACCTAAATCATGTTATCCAAGAATGCGCGAATGTTTTTGGATCGGCATGCTCAGAAAGAAGACGTGAGGCTCTAGAATTTGGATTATGCTATTTTATGTCTTAAACTTGGTCACATACTGAAAAAATGTTTTTTTTCAATAGATATGGTTTTGATGGCTGTAAAGGAATGCACAATTTTCCTCTTCATGATTCCATATAAATTTCAAGGAAGAACAGTTCTGTTTCCACTGCCTACTTCTGGTAATAAAACTGTATTGTTGAGGAAAGCACGTGTTGTTCTACGTGGGTCCTCGGAAGAAATCGAAACTTCCACCCTCTTCGATGAAGGATCAACCTGTTCGATGATGGAAGAAGAACACTCAAATTGCCAAGTCCCACAAGTCCGTCCTGTTTTCAATGGACGAATGACATTTATAAGTTGAGAAACATGACGACTGATAAGAATCGTGAAATACTCGAATCTATGGAAAAAGTTAAACTAGAAATATTGATCGGGCAAGAATACTGCGGACCCATTGTATCTCAAGAAGTCAACCTATAATGTCACGTATGGAATTAGGTTGTACTATTCACCAATCCGTTAGTGGAGATAGTGAGACTGTTGGAAAGCCCAGCCACTTTGCTCTTGGTTGCCGTCACAAAAATGATGAAAAACTCCACCGAATGGTAAAGGATAGCTGCTCCAGACATGACAGTTTTGGATTGAAAACTGTTAAATCGATCGAATATAAGAAAGATTTAGACATCGTCAGAAAACCTTTGAAAACATTGGAAAATTAGTCATTTGTGAAAAGCTGAAATTTTAACTTTAGTAGAGCTCATGCAGATAAACGGTTGGCATGCTGGGAGAGGAAACTAAGTGAAGAAGATTTTGCTGAACAGTGTTGTAATGAAATAGATACTAATTCAAGAAGTTCGTACCCACTTCTTTTCGCAATTTGGAACAACCAATTCACAGGGTGAAGAATGTTATTGAGAAATTAAAGATTCTATATATTTTCGCCTGATTTTAGTTAAGAGTCACTTTGAGGTTTTTTTTTCTAGTTGACTTGATTATAAAGGAGTGAATTCAATATATTCATACAGTTTCCATACATTCATGATCTCACTAATTGGCAGACTAAAGGTTAGCAACATCGTCCACAACGTTTAAACAAGCGGTTACTCATGAATTTTTCGTTGGTGGATAAAAAGTAATCAGTTTTTTTACAGGGAAGCATAACTATACGATAATTTACGAGGAAATATGATCAAACTATATTGGGGATATTGTTGTAATTATCAGTTACTGCTTTTCGTTACAAAAACGAAAGGCTAAGGCAATGATAGGGATATCACCGCAATGGTCACTATTGGTTATGAAAGGTAATATATTCGATTGAAATCATATTTTAACCAACACAACAGTCCCATGAGAGCGGTACCATTAGGTTCCGTACAATAAAAGACAGTCCGATGGGACCGACAGAACAATATTTCTCTACGACCCCTGGGAAATATGCTCCTTGTATGAGCGTTATCAATCAGGAAAGAGTCGCACCATTCCAAGTGAAATATATAGTAATAATATTTTCACCTACTGATGATTCGGCGGAATTAATGATTGAAGAGTTGTTTTCCAAGGATTCATTAAACGGGTATTTAAACGCTCATTATTGATATTTCATATTGATTTTTTTCAAAGTCTCTTGAATAACCGCTCTTTGGAGCAAGCATTGGATGAGTTGTCATGACAAAATGACAACATTGTTAAAGTTATTACGCATTACTTGCTAAATATACCTTTTCTAGAAGTACTTGACTTTTCTTATCAAAGATTTATTGACAGTATAGTACATCATCAACATATAAACAAAACAACCAATCTAATATACAAGATGTTAAAAGTTATTGTCATACACAATTCATAAAACAACAGATTATATTTTCAACACCCCTTCTTAATCTGATGATCTGATGTTATGAAATTCGACTTGACTAATCCCATTTGTTTCATCATCTTGAAATGTTTTGAACCAATCAGACCTTTGGTGAGTATATCTGCAGTAATTTCTCCGGTAGGCAAATACTCAATCTTGATATGGTTTTCATCTACGGCTTGCCTCACGAAATGTAAACGAACATTAATATGTTTGGTCCTGTTGTGGAAAATAGTATTTGCAGAAAGCTTCTGTGCACTCTGGTTATCATTATAAATCACCATTGGTTTTTCATGCAGCAACTCCGAAAACAATCGTTTCAAGTAAATTGCTTCCCCAGTTCCCTCTGTCAATGTCATATATTCAGCTTCAGTGCTGGAAAGAGCCACTGTTTGCTGCTTTTTACTTTCCCAAGAAATAACTGCTCCTGCCAGAGTGAATGCATAGCCCGTATATGATCGCCTATCCAGTATATTTCCACCCCAGTCTGCGTCGACATATCCAGTTATATCTTTCCCACTTTTCTTGAATAAAAACAGTGATCCCTGGTACTCTTCAGATATCTCAATATCCGTTTTCCATGTTTCCAGTGTTCCAGTGTGAAACTGGTATTGAACTGACTAAGTACACTGGTTGCATGTTAAATATCTGGTCTAGTGCATACAGCTAGATACATAAGTGATCCAATCAAACACTGATAAGGTACATCAGGCTGTTTTTCATCACTATTTGCTTCTCTTAGCTGCAAGTTTGTTTCCATAGGTGTACCAATAGGTTCACACTCCGTCATGCCAAATCTAGCAAGAATTTTGTCAATATATCTACTCTGATCTAACTGGATATTTCCGTAGTGGTCTCTACAAATTCTCATTCCCAGACATTCCTTTGCATCTCCAAGGTCCTTGATTTTGAATTTCAACATCAATTTATGTTTCAGGATTTCTTTTTCGTTTTTGTCATTTGAAAATATTAAAAAATCATCAACATACAAGGCTATTATAACAAAGCTTCTACCATTTGATTTGAAATTAACGCAAGGTCCTGAGCTTGACCTTCGGTATCCTATATCAATAAGAACCCCATTAACCCTCTTAATCCAAGCTCTAGAAGATTGTTTTAATCCATAAATAGCCTTTCTCAGCAAGCGAACCTTGTTTTCTTCACCCGGTAAGACAAATCCGTCGGTTGGTTCATGTAGACCTCCTCTTCTAAATCGCCATTCAGAAAAGCAGTTGTGACATCAAGATGGTCTACTTCAAAGTCATATTCAACAGAAATTGCAAACAACATTCTTATAGTCGAATACCTCACTACTGGAGAAAAAGTGTCATGAAAATCAATACCTTTGGCTACAAGTCGTGCTTTATATTTGTTCACTTCATTTGTATTGTTTTTCAACTTGAAAACCCATTTGTTTTCCACCAATTTCTTTCCTCCTGGCAAGTCCACCAACTTCCATACCTTATTTTCAATAAGATAATTATTTTCGTCTTTCATAGCATTTTTTCACATTTCCCTGTGATATCTGGACATAGCATCATCAACAGTTACAGGATCATTTTCAATACCTGATATAGTATGATACAACTTGAAGTTTGAGAAATCTTTTGGTTTTCTTTCTTTCAAGGGATATCGCCTTTCTTCTCGATCTGAATCGAATAAATTTTCACTTGATGAATGATCCTCATATCTCTGTATGCTATATCCACTATATCCACCATATCTCCTTGAACTTCATCACTTGATTCCTGCGATGAAACTTGATGTAATGGCACATTAGTATCATTGTTTACTGGATTCAGGTGATTTCCAAAATTCTCAATGAATACAACATCTCTGGCTCTCACCATTTTCGATACCCTTTTGCATCTTCACAGTATCCAACAAATATGTACTCTTTACTTTTTGTGTCCCATTTGGTTCTATTCTGTTTGGGTATATGAACAAACCCCCTCATCCTAAGATGACTCAAATCCACTTTTTGATTCGTCCATAATTCTTCTGGTAACTGATAATTTATACCACTATGAAGACATCGATTTTTTAGGTTAACAGCTGAGTTGCACGCTTCTGCCCACATACTTTTAGAACAATTCGCATCCTGCATCATAGATCTTACCATTTCGCAAATAGATCTATTAGTTCGTTCTGCTAAACCATTTTGCTGTGGAAAATATGGAATTGTGGTTTGATGCCTTATACCATTAATCCTCAAGAAATTTTGGAGATCCTCGTTCACATATTCCCCTCCATTGTCAGTTCTGATAGATTTCATTTTCCGATCAGTATCATTTTCAACCATAGCTTTGAATTCTTTGAAAATATTTGTTACTTCTTTTTTGGATTTCAGAAAATATACAAAAATCTTCCTGGTACAATCATCGATGAATGTCAGTAGGTATTTTACTCCACCATATGACTTCTCTGACATTGGCCCGCAGAGATCTGAATGGATGAGCTCCAATTTGTTTCGAGATTTCTTCCTTTTGGAAACTTTGAAGGGTTTCACACATTGTTTCCCTTTGATACAATTTATGCATGGATTAACATTATCTCATCATTTTTGAAAGTTATGCCAGTTGCCAAACCATTTCTCAATATTCTCATCGACTTTCTGTTCATATGACCGAGTCGCCGATGCCATAAGTCATGAGAGGTTTCAGTTTTGGCTCCTACTGTATTTGCTTGCAATGGAATTGTTAGATTGTTCACCCTGTATACTCCACCAACATTTGATGCATTGATTTCAGAATGTCCTTGTATCTTTCGGAAATCACTTTTGTGACATATTTGACAGCCAGTGTCGTCAAAAGTGACAACCATTCCTTTTTCCACAAGTTTTGACACAGACAATAAATTTGCTGATATTTGTGGTACATAGAGAACATTTTCAATGATTTTCTCATTTCCATCAATATAAATTTGTATATTTCCAGAACCACTAGTGAGTATTTTTTCATTGTTGCCTACAGTCACCTCCAATCCTCTGCTTTCTACGTTGAAATCAGTCATCCAATCCTTTTCTATTGTCATATGCATAGTTTCCCCCGAGTCCAAATACCAATCCAAATTATTTGTATTTACTCCTAGAGCAGTGAGCAAAACATTTGACTTGATTAGTTTGTCCTTGTTAGCATGTATCAATTCAGGACAGTCAGGCTTCTTATGACCTATTGATGTAAGACGTACAGGGTGTTCTTATTGAAAGACCACACCTGTCCACCTTTTGTTATAACATACTGAGTGTTATCAGTCTATTGACCAATAACGGAACAATTTCCCAGAGCGGCTTGAGATCTTGTTTCTCCCAGTATGTAATGAAGCGAGGGAACTTAATTTGACAGTACATAGACCAATCTCAAATCGTTTCGAAAGAATAATACAATTAAGACTTGTAATAATATATATATATGTATTTTCTAAAATATAAAAACAACTATTGATACACCTGGTATAATTTACTGAGAAAATGTATAGAAAGTCAAAATGAGATTTAATAAACAATAATTTGAAATGAGAAACAATATGAGCTGACAATTAAAATAACTGTTCTTCAGTTATTTTAAACAATTGATAATAATTTTACTTTTGTTGAATCAATAATTTTTTTCTACTATGAAATCAATAATGAAATATTTTCTTATAACACTATACATATATACCTTGCCAAATAAACAGTTTGATTTCTTACCGTCCACTGAAGTGATGCACAATATTTAAATCAAGACTTAATTATTCCGTTTTATTTCCGAATAATATTACGCGTTCACTTGTTGCAATATGATTATTTAGCTTCTTGATAAATATTAATTCCTTTTATTTAGTTATTACTGAGATGAATTCGGATGAATTACACTTTCACAATGATTCTGCATATGGTTGATTAATTTGCTACTTCAGATAAACTCTACGGAGTCTACGCTTACTACTAGTAGGAAGATGAGACTTCATCTTCGCTAATTGAAATTAAACTTTACTTTTATTCGCTTCATAATGAAGCTGAACTAGCTTTGTACTGACTGACTAGATCGACGACTGGATTCTGAATGAAGAGCGGAGAGAGAATGAGAGTCCGCTTAGTATGGAGAATCTTATATATATAGCGTTGATATTCAAACGGTGCCGCCCGCACTCAATCAAATATATTTAATGAGTCGGCAAGTTGCCTCGTTTGAGTTGACACGCCGCCATGATATATCACCAAGCCTATTATTGCTTCTAAGAGACCGCGGTCATTCATCTGTCCCGGCGTACTAGTAGTTATGAATATCTGAACATATGGTTGGAATTTCGATTGATGTGCCGACACAAATAATAGAGGAAGTATCGACTTTATGAGTTGTCATATAAATTTTACTATTAATGCGACCGTTTGTTATTTCGAACGAAAATTGATTTATTTTATTGGCATTCTTCAGTTTCAGTTTACATATGGCTATATTTAAAATACTTGATAAGGAGTGCTCACAACACTATTTTACCACATTTATAACACTTCCATCTAGGTTTGTTTAACTTCCTCGCATGTTGTTTCCCTTTCGAAACAAGAGCAGTTTCTCTTCCATCGCTATTTGCTTTTATATTTTCCATCAAAAACTCAGACTTCACGAATTCACTTGTGAGTTTTTGTTTAGATCTTTCCAGAGCCATAATCATTGGATTGAATTCCGAAGGTAGTCCACTGAGAAGGATAACTGCGATGAACTCGTCATCACTTTTGGGATAGAGACATAACTTCAGAAACGTATTCCTCCATGTTTGTGAATTTCTCCAACTCAACAGCAAATAGAGAACGAAGTAATGTCAACCTTCTAGAAAGACCTTTATCATCATAGGCTTTTTCGAGGTTATTCCAGGCTTCTTTAGCACTTGAAGCAGACCTCACATAAGCATAAGCAGATGGTTGAACCATAAGACAAATTTTTGCTTTTGCCTTGGCATCCTTCTTGGGATCGGGTGTTTCAACTTCGGTTGATACATATTCCCACAGATCTTCATGAATAAGGTACATTTTCATAGCACATTTCCAGTTATTATAGTTTGACAAGCCATTCAATTTCTCCATAGATGGCAAAGATCCGTGTCCATTAGCCATACTGACTATTCTTACACTTGCAACTTGCTTGACAACTCAAATTTGACAGCAGTTAGGAACTTGATCAGAATTTATAAAAAGTTTCTGATAAATTCACTTTCCAGATAATTCACGGATAAACTGAAACACTGTTTCTAGCTCTGGGCCCATAACCTGTTGAAGTTATTACGCATTACTTGCTGAATATACCTTTTCTAGAAGTAGTTGACTTTTCTTATCAAAGATTTATTGACAGTATAGTAAATCATCAAAATATAAACAAAACAACCAATCTAATATACAAGATGATGAAAGTTATTGTCATACACAATTCATAAAACAACAGATTATATTTTCAACAAACATTAGGTATTAATGAAATAAAAAGATCTGAGCTCGATTGAAAATATGGAAGCAGGTTACATGATTTGAAATATACATATCGAACTAAGTATAATAGGATATCAGGTCACTCTGTGATGATCTATACATTTAATAGTTGGATTATGCCAAATTGGATCCAGGTGTTCATTAGCTTCAAATTTCAATTTGAAATCTTGTTATGAACATACCATTTTCCATTACAATCCCAACCTTCAAATCTGAAACTCATAGTCGATGCTCCTCTCAGATTTGGGACGTTTTTTTTGTAGCAACTATAATTATTATATCAAGTGACTGATTTATTCGTTGGCCTTCTTGAATTATTATAATTTCATAATTGATTTTCAGAAGAATGGAATTCCAATTCCAGGCATATCAACATATGATTTGTGATTCATTTTATTACATACAAATAAATATATAATTGAAACAAGAAAAATCTGCCACGATTAAATGAAACCTGACACATTTTCATTCATTATTCATCTTATATTGTTTGATTTCATGCGAGTTAGCCATATGAGAAATAATATCGTTGTGGCCGTGGAAAAAGTACAGTGTACAAAGAGCATGGAACGTCCATTTCTCACTGGTATGAATTGAAATTTCTATAGTAGTGAGAAATGAGTATCAATCCATGCCCGATAATATTTAACATACACTTTCTTTCAAAAATGCAATTAGTGGTATCTAAGGAATTTATGGAAAATCACAGAAAATGTGATTATTTTAAGAAAAAATCTATAGCTTATATTACAGAATTGGTAAACACAAACTGAACAATTATGAGATGAATTATATCAACGGACGGACGAAGGGAAAGGACCGATGGCGAACTTTGAGAATGTTCTTGTTCTTATGCCCTATCAGACCAGCAATGATTATTTCAATATTCATTAGGTAATAAGTTTGGCAGCTTTTTTTGTATTTTTTACAGCATTGTTACAAAAAAAAAAAATTCTATACTTTGTTATACATAGTTGTTTTTGTTATTTTTTGAAGTTTTCGAAAAAAATATAACGGTTAATATTATTTGTTTATAACAAATTGTTAAGTTAATAAACAATGAAATTATTTATAAAATTTTTTTATTTCTCTGTTAATTCATTAAAAAAGGCCAATGATGATTTTTAAGAATAAAATAATTTCCTGACTAATTATTTAAACAATTGAAATATTAAAAAAACGATTATAAACAATAAAAAAAAATATTTAAGAAAAAGTTTTTTTTTTAAATCATAATTTCACCTATGCAATAAGATGGTAGAAATTTTTTTTTTAAATCCCAAATTAGTCTGTGTGTTTATAAACAATTTCTCAACAAATGACGTAAAATTTTTTTTTCCAATGTTAATCAATACCTATATTAGATGCAAAAACAGCAATAATAGGATATTACTAAAAAAAATTTTTTTTGATAATTTTTTTAGAAATTTCAGTTTATGTTAATTTAAAAAAATTATAATTAACAAAATAATAAACTTTTATATTTTTTTTTGCATTGCTTTATTGAGTACCTAAATGAAAAGAGCTCCACGAAGCGAAAATTTTATAGACCAATTATTTAAACTTTTATGTCGTAATTTATAAAAACAGAGATTGGAAAAAAATTTGTTAATTAACAATGGTGTAACTTTTTGAAAAATCGACATGAAAATTTTTTTTCACCGAGTTTTTTTTCGTTCAAGTGTCTAGATTACACCATAATTCATTCAAATTTTTAAATTGTTATTTAATACAATAAAAAAATTGTTTTAGGTGATATAACGGCTTTTTAGACGGTGCGCCTATGCCGTAACGACTTCGCGGAGCCCTATTTTCAGCGTTAAAAAAAAATATAAATAATAGAGATAGAGTTCGGACTTTTTTATTGGAAATTTCCTCCTCTTTCAGGATCTTTTTTCATAATTCCTTAAATATCATTATTTTAGAAATTATTAACGAAAAACGAAATACCTTCTTTTTTTAATCTTATTTTGTTAATAACAATCGCAATTTTTTACATGCTAATAAACCCTTAAAAAACATTTTTCTAGACGTCATTTCGAATCGAATGAGCTATCGCTCATATTTTTAGGAGCTTTATATCTATTTAACACGTTTTTGAACTTGTTGATTAGACTATATCCTCAATACCATCTGTGTTTGAATAGGTAGTTTTCCATTGACATATCTGTTACAAATCTTAAATATCGTTTTTTTGTCAGATGGACATATTTGAATATCTATACAACTACCTACTTATTCGAATTTTAATTGCCATATTATTTCATTGACATCTATCAAGAAAATAAATGAAAAAGAAAAAACTAGTTTTGCGGGGATCGCTTTTACTTTGGAACCGAAATCGCGTACTCCAGTATCGTTAACTAACTGGCTAAGGGTCAATAAAATTTATCTAAACAGTATAATCATGTGTGACACCTATCCAATGAAACAGATACTCGTGGCTTTCGAATTTTAAACACCGCACACCGCTATTCTCATCGAGTGGAAGTGAGATAAGGTGACGTCACTGTTTGCAGCGTGGCAGAGTCTCGTGGCAACTTCTTGCCGTCCACACATTCAGTTTGATTCTTGGTTTCGAGTTGTTTGGGATCATGTTTTGGTACACATCCGGCATTTGTTTTATCGCTACGTTCGCCACAATTGCGCGATGTAATAACGATCTAAAAATTGATGTGATATTTAAACCGGAGACTTGTGAGGCTAAATCGAAAAATGGAGATATGTTGACCATGCACTATACGGGTACTCTGACGGACGGTACTAAATTTGATTCCAGGTAAGTTCATTCACTCATTTTTATGACAGCCAACAAGAGCACTCATTTAATGGGATATTGAATAAGATACAAATACTTTATTTTTCGAACATCATGAACCCTAATCATTGAATAAATGTCACCACCGAATTCATACACCTACCTAACGAAATTCATCGATTCGAACATATTGTCTGTACCTGCCTGTTCCTCTTAATGCCAAAAATATTTACCGTAATGGCCTTAGTGAAATTAGTTGAAAAATAATATATAGAAATTATTCTAAAAATGTATTCCAAATCATTCACAATATAAAATAAGGTAAAGTGCAAATATGTTCATAAATAAATGAAAATCCAGTCTCCCTTAATATTTAAATTAGATAGCAATGGGATCAACAAAACATAAGAGGCGGATTCATGAAGGGAAACATGTTATTCTGTTACGAAATTCCTAAGGAGTTTTCGCAATCAATATCGTGAATAATTCGTCCTACTTTTTGTACCTACATTCAAAAATAACTTTGATCAATATTATGTTTTCTTAACTTTACTATATTTTTTATTTTGAATAAAACTTTAGGAAAAGTCCGGTACGGCAGCTACGCTCGTGTGATTTTAGAAATTGCCATAATTCTTTCGAGGCCAAATTCTCAACTGAACTACAAGAGAAAGTACTGATTGAAATGGGTGTTAATTTGGGTGGATAAATCACCTCCTTTGAAACATATACCTAGTTGAGTAAAAATAAATTGTGAAAGCATATTCCATGAGTCTTCTGCAAATAAATAAACATTACGTGAATTTTGAATTGAGGAGCCCAACAAGATTATATACAAAATTAACATATTTATAAAGTGCCAACTGTGAAAACTGAAGAGATAACTACCAAAGTCGTCATGACATCTCTTTAGTGTATTGAAATTTGTTATTTAAGAAAACGTATTTTTATTTTTCCTATAATGATACGCAAGAACTCTTGACTTTCCAGCGATTCTAGGAGAGTAATGCTATCGTCAAAAAATAAAAGAGCATACCTATTGAAATGAAAATTTAAAAATGTATGTGTGTACGTGTGTCTCTCCGCCCGTCACAGGCACCTAAACCTAAAATTTTCGTGACCCCCTGTTTCATTTTTCAAACTTCAAAACTGAGGGTACTCAATTAACTTAAAAAAAGTTGCTGAATATTTTTTTTATTGCGGCAAATATTCTCTTCAAAACTCCTATTTTCAATGATATAAAAAAAATAAATTAAGTATTCTTTTTTTCTAAAATGTTTTCAAAATGTATTTAAAAATATCTAATAAAATATGTAGGGCGTTTCCGTTATGTTTGTTTATTTGGAAAGCTGATGCAAAAAACCTTTTCAAATTACGGGCTCGGCCAGCGCCCTCGCCGTAAACATTCCGATTCGTCCGCTAATTTTACGTTAAGTAAACTACTATTACTTTCAGACTTTAAAAAATGTACGTGTGCCTGTGCATGTTGGTGTGGTTGTGGAATTATGGGATGTATTTATACTTTTTTTTACTTTTTTCCATCTATTACTCTAGACATTTTAAAAAATTTGTGAAAAAAAATAGCTTTTTCAGTTTTTGCAAATTTTATGGTTAATAATATTTCATGATGGTACTTCACATTGAAAATAACATTTTATTTTAAAATCGCATAAGCTATTCTCCGGAATGAAATTTCGTAATAGTATAATAGTTTATGTTAACAAGTACGTAAAATGAGGATTTAGCGAACAAATTGGAATGTTTACGAACGAGGGGACAGCCGAGTCTGTAATATAAAGATGATGTCCGCTAAAGCCATTTACATACGTGCTGCAAACAATGGCTTTTTTATTAACTTTCCAAATAAACAGGACGTAAACACCGCACAATTTTTCTTGCCAATTCTACTAATTTTTTCTGTGGACACCATAAAATACTAATTTAAGAAATTTCAAACAAAAACTTTCAGGCATTAAAAAACTTTTTTTCAAGCCTAATTACTTTTATTCAATTTTTCTGTGAAAAAAATGTTTGCAGCAGTACCAAAAATATATATTCAACAATCTTTGTTCAATTGAATTTAAAATAAGAAAAATGTAACGAAGGATCTGGAAAATTACTCAAAATATAATTTATATTGGTTCATGTGCATTTTCAATTGCCATCCATATCGTTGTGTATTAGGAGGCTAGGCCAAAGATGTACCTAGCAATCGATCGTTTATCGATGACGCGTTTATCAAACACTTGAAATATTAACTTCTGTTGTTCCCGAAATAAGTGAAAGCGTATTTCGAAGAAATTGTTTGCTGTCATTACAAAATTCTTCTTAATCTTCAGTTTATTGCGTCATAAACAAATTTAGTTTTATATTTATCATATTATAGGAATTTTCCTCCATCTTTTATCCAGATTTAATGAAAATATTTTTTTTAGTTGATTCTATTGCACTTGTCCCAATGGGCTTCATCATAATAGCATTCTCCATATGAGAAGCAATATTATCCTAGTGAAAATTAATATTACCAAATTATTGAAATAATCAAGACACAGTACACATTCTCCACCCTTTTCATAAACTTCATGTAATGAAGGTGAATGATAACAAAAATGACGTGTCCAGAAGTTGAGCGCCTTGGGCTGATTGTAATTGTAAACGATACTCTTTCGATTTTACAGCGGAAAATTAACCGAGCTTATTTGTGGTCAAATTCTGATTATGAACGTTTATCAATGAAAGAGGCAAATGTACGGCGAACGACCAGTCGTCTCTTTGCCGCGCCGGTTTCGTTAAAACATTTTATCTGATGGTATGTTATAATGACAACGTTATGTCACTTAATTTTGATGACATAAGGAAGCTCATTATGGTACTTAGTCCCATAATGAATTCATTATGTTACTAAGTACCATAATGAAATTCTATACACAGTAAAAAATTATTCACACCAACTCACACTAGCTAACACCATCCGGTGTCCCACCAGGTCCTGATTGTTCTAGTGAAAATTAGCACCGGCATTTTTTCCACCATGGCAGGGTGTCATGTGTTCTTCTGTACAGTGTAGTGAATTAATCTCACTCAGTAGGAAGTTACACTAGAGTAGTGCTAATTTGAGGAGAATGAACACTTCGGTGGTGTTTATTATGCATTTCCTTGAGTGTTATTCGACACCAAAATGGTGTTATACACAATCATATGGTGTTTTTTTAAACCTAATTATATTTCATGTAAACTCTCCCTGGTGCGTTCTCACACTAAGCAAGTGTATGCAAATGTTTTTCTGGTGAGAAGGAGCACCTATTGCGAGTTCATTTTTCATTTCGTGTGTGTTATTGGACACCGAAATGGTGTTCTACACAATCATTGGTGTTTTTTTGATGCTGAATAACATTTCAAGGAAACCATCCCTGGTGAGTTTTTACACTAAGCGAGTATATGCGAAAGTTTTTCTGGTAAGACTAAACACCAATCAAGTGTTAATTATGCATTTCAGTATATTTTTTTACACCAGAATGGTGTACTTCAAAATAATTTCGTATTTTTCTTAATGCTTTTATATTACAAATAAACTCTTCCTGGTGCGTTTTTACACCGAGTGAGGATATGCGAATGTTTTTTTGGTGAGAAGAAACACCTATTGAGTGTTAATTGTGCATTTCTGTGTGTGTTATTTGACACCGAAATGATGTACTACACAATCATTTGGTGTTTTTCTCAATGCTGAAACATATTTCAAGGAAACCTTCCCTTGCCAGTTTTTACTTTAAGCAGGTTCATGCGGAATTTTTTTCGATGGGAAAGGAGGTAATTAATTTTTATCCGTTTCGAAAAAAACTATAAAGAATAGAATGACCCATTGAAAGAAATTGAGTTTTCTTCGAAAAGAATAAAAATTCATTGCACCCTCTTCTCTATCAAAAACAAATCGAATGAACCTGCTCAGAGTAAAAACTAGTAAGGAAGGGTTTCCTTGAAATATAATTCAGCATCAAGAAAAACACCAAATGACACAGATCATCTGGGAATGGGGGAGGTTGAATTGAAATGTAACAAAAGGTGAATGCATAATTCTCATTTATTAAATAATGAAAGAAACATTACAATTTAAATCCATGAGATCTGAATATTCTGCCTGAATATCTATATACTATTATCAAGTCAACATCAACATACTCTGTATGGCTCATGGATCACTATACACCCTGAATAATTTCGATACCAAAAGTCGAATAAAAAACGGCTAAGGGGAAATTTTCCTTTTTTTACCCATCTCCTCCTACTTAAAATCATGAATGACACTGCCCCACTAAAATAAAAGTTTTCACTGTTATCAGCTTTATTAAATAAATTTCTCCGAAACCAGAAAGAGAATAACCAAAACCCGTCAATTCGTTTTATGTGAGGGGACTTTTGGCAGACACATCCTATTAATGTTAAACCCCAGCACCTCCTACTTCAAAATTTTGAATGATACCAACCCACTTGTGATTATTCGTTCTTAAGGAATTCTAATTACGAATACAACAGAGTGTTGCAATTGCACAGGACTACCAAAAGACTTTGAAACAAAAATGTATGTGTCTTGTTGATTTTTCATTTCATTTTCTTTGTGGCACAAGAGGGTGCGCTGTGGGTGATAGAATAATAAAGTCACATCTGCTAAAAACATTTCACCCAAAATAAAACTTGAATGAACAATTCTCCGCGATTTTCAATATTTTTTCTCGTTTTTGAAGATATTTAGGGTGGAATGTCATTCGTGGGTCACACGGTATGCTATATAAAAAATGAGAAGATTTCTATGGAAACGAAACATAAATAAATACATTATCAAGTCAACATCTATATATATATATATATATAATTTTATATGTAACGACTATACATAAAATATGGAAGATTTTCTATAAAAACAAAAGGATCCCGCGCCGTTTTGTTTGTGAGATTTTTTCGGAACGAAAATGATTTTCTCTTTCTCGGTGGATGGGGTTGTCATCAAATCTTTCAATTTTTCGTCCATATCGTCAGGTATTATTGTTGTCTCGTTTCGGACAGGACTATGGTTTGCTTTTATTTGATGCACAGATTTTGAAGATGTTCCTTCAACTTTATGGATCCTATTGAGAGTTCTCAATCGGTTGGCTAGGTAACCACCGTTAGTTAAGGGATTGAAAAAGATTTCCTAAAAATTCAGAGGCATTATACTGTTTGTCATAACAAATTTGAACTTACATATCCACCACAGGAGCTCTCTAAATTTCGATAAGTGAGAAATGCTTCAACTAATTCTTTAGCATATTCCATTTTTGCATTCTTTGGTACAGCGGTTCCAAACTTTTCAAAGAGAATATTAGCAACAATATTGACTAATTGAATGCGACACCTGTCAGTCAGCATCTTATTTTTGTTATATTGGTCTATAATAAACTGCCCACCACCACGTACAATACATTTCTGTATATCCTGATAACAAAGAGAAGTTTCAATTAAAAATTCGATAATATAAAGTATGTCTATTTTCAAATGAACAATGATATATATCTCCCCAATTGAAATACTTGGATATCGAAAAGTCTGTGGTCGCTCATAGACCATATTATTTTCTATGTCCCACTCAATATCACTTACATCAGATTCTCGCGACGCCTCCTCTCGGATCACGGAATGGTTACTCAATGTGGACAATGAAGAAGTGGTTGACAAAGAAGGTGTCATTGACCTGCCGATGTCTTCAAAAATGATTTCCGCGTCCTTAATACCATTTTCAATATTGAAATCTGCAACAGGTAAAATAGCTGAAAAACTGTTACAAACTTGCTTTATGAATTGAATTCATATGAACATATGAACATGAATGAAAATTCTATGAAAGTCCCGATTTGAGAGCAACGACTTTACCTGACAATTTGCCGAGAGGTGGCGCAAACCACTCAGTTGAATCTGAAGCCAAAAATACACGTAAATACGGTTCCTCTCTACTCTCACAGAAGAACTCCAAGACGTCTTCATCAACTTCTGTGAAATCTTTATCTTTTATTATAATTGATGTATCCTCTTCGACAGCAATTTTTTTTTTATGAAAAAAAAAATCCTTTTTTTATTCATGAAAGATAATAATATAATTATTTCATGCATGAATTGTCGATTTTTTTAATTATACAGTGTTTAACTTTTCATGGACACACCCTCGTAACTTCTGTAATTATTGATGTAGAATTATGAAATTTACACGCCAGCTGCGATGAAACAACCTAGTCTGGTTCACAAGTGCTTTTTCTTCCAACTTTTTTCAGCAGTCTCGGAAAAATATGATGAGGTGTCATTCGATTCGGAATAGCATCTAGATGATTTTTGACAAAAACGAAAATCCGCTCGAAAAAATTGGAAAAGTTATAAACAATTTAGTAGAAAAAATAAAAGAGTTTGGTTTTTTGCAAATATCTCAAAAACTAATTGAGATTTTTGAAATGTGAAAAGGGATTCAAAGAGAGGAGGAAATTTTCTGAAAAAGTCTCAACTCTTGGAACTGTAGGACTGATATTTATAATTTTCCCAGAGGGTTGAAAATACGTCCGAAAACGGCAACTCTCGCTTGCGCAAGCCACGACCACTTTGGGTACTTTTACAATAAAAGGTATTTAAACATACTAAATGTGAAAATTGAGAAATGGAAAAATTCAGGCACTTACTGGATAGATGAATAAACATTAATCCGCTAGCAAAAAAAAATTATTGCGATTTTTCAATAAGTTATGCAATATTTAATTAACAATTTTTTTCTAATTGAAATTATAAATATTGGTCCTACAGTTCCGGGAGTCGAAACTTCTTTAGGAAATTTCCTCCTCTCTTCGAATCCTTTTTCAGATTTCAAATATCTCAATTATTTTTTGAGATATTTGCATAAAACCGAAGCCCTTTAATTTTTTTTACTAAATTGTTTATAACTTTTGCAATTTTTTCGAGCGGATCTCCATTTTTTCAAAAATCAACTAGACGCTATTCCGAATCGAATGACACCTCATTCATAT
Source organism: Gonioctena quinquepunctata (assembly GCA_018342105.1). Classification (NCBI taxonomy): domain Eukaryota; kingdom Metazoa; phylum Arthropoda; class Insecta; order Coleoptera; family Chrysomelidae; genus Gonioctena; species Gonioctena quinquepunctata. The sequence goes on along the minus strand of JAFIRS010003972.1, from coordinate 74,582 downwards.
TTTTCCGAGACTGTTGGAAAAAGTTGGAAAAAAAAACACTTGTGAACCAGACTAACCGACATTTCCACTAAAATGTTTGCAATAATCGCACGTAAGTACTTGAAAAGGCGAAGACTTCTAGTTATGAAAAAAATCGCAGTCATTTGAAAAACAAATACTTAATATTTACAAAGTATTCCATTAGAAATCGAAGACATTTTGGGTTAGCGTAGGCGCAATAAGTAACCAATGACGGGAAAATAGACACTGAAAATATGGTGTAAAATAACACGTTAGTGGTGGTGAATTACACCTGTTGGTGTCGAATCACACCGAAAGATATTTCCAGTGATTGAAATGTAAAATAATAGCATGAAAGTTCCAATGTATTTTGATTTTACATGAAATGAAGTCATTTGCGTCGAACCAACTAACATTAAGTTTTCGATCTGTTTTGATTATGAAACATTTCAAAATCAAAAGAATAGCAAAATCCTAAGTCTAGCAATGTTGATGTATAGTAGGTACGCATGATAATGGTACGTACTTCCAACCTCAAAAACATTTCAAACAAAAATATTTCCACTTACCTTTAGGAATTATTTCGATAGCTGATTCTCCACACACTATCCATCTATCCGATGCCCTGAAGTTTATTTTCAGACACTTCATTTTCGGATTCCTGTGAATATGGAATAAACAACAAGCTATACTTCCTCTTGTAAAATGAAACAAATGCCACAGTTTATAGCTAAAGAAGTTAGCTATATACTGTGCAAATGCAATGAGAATGATATTTGACACCGCTTTTTCGGTAGATGGGCGGGAAACGCTGAAGCCGAACAACTGTTGATGGAGGGGATTGGGATGACCATATGTCTTGGTACAGGGTTGCCCGATGTTAGCATTTGTTACGAATTATAAGTGAAAATAATGTGACAGATTTTTGAAAACATGTCTGGTAATAGATACGTGAGACCGAAGACTCTAGTGGCTATTGCCGAATGCAACCAACCAAACCAAACCAAAAGTATTTATTTACAGTTTTCAGAATTACATTGCACGACTTAGTCCTTAAACTAGTATTTACATGTTATATACAATTTACAATATACACAGTTACAGTCTTGGGCTATTTGCATACCCCGCAGACCGGAGAGGGCCGGGCCGGCTTCCCGGGGCCTACAATATGACACTTGCAGACCTTCAGTCGCCGCCCCAACCCCTGGACGGGCTGCTCCCTTCGAGTGAACGAGGGATGTGCCCCTCCCAGCAGATCTTGACGCTGTCCTCTTGAGCTTACGGTTAGTGCGTGTTATTTTATGTTGTTTTTCCGACCTCCTACTTGCGTTTATGTCAGAATTTTGTAGTTTGTCCGTTTTGTATTTTGTCGTTTTGTGTAGTTTTTTTTGTGGTAGATGTCCAGGAAAAGTATATGTAAAAAACCTGGTAAGGGTGTGATTTGTTGCTTGTGTTAGTTTGAGTGTTTATTTGAGTGGTTTTTGAGTGTTTATTTGAGTAGTTTTCGTTCTGTGGTTTTTTTTTTTATTTTGAGTTTTGATTTTGTGTACAGTGTTTGTGTTAGTTTTTACGTTTTACGTAATGTTTTGAGTAGAGTTTTGAGTTTTCTTTTATTTGAGTGGTGCTTGGGTGTTTTTGTGTAATGTTGGTTTGAGTGGTTTTTGTCATCAGCTCGCCATTTCTGCTTACGTTTGCAACCCCCCGGGGTCGTGCGAAGGAGAGTACGGCACATGCCGACTTCCCCACCCGTCCCGGGGCGCCGCCACCGTTTGCATCATGACAAGCTGCTGTAAAATTTGAGTTTGTGACGTTACCGTCGTTAGTATTTCTTTGAGTATTGCCAAGATCTGCAGGGATAGGCCCACTCCCTCGCCCTCTCTGGGCGGGGTTTCTGCATTACTTGGCTCCTTCTGTTGTCCTGTTCTTAGCCTTGTATTTCTTCTTACTTCCTGGCCTCCTAACGGGTAGGTTGGCATTCTGGAATTGGTGTGTTCGTATGGAGTTTGTTCTCCATGTCTGTCTGCATGTTTTTGTAGGAGATCTTGTTCTTCCTTTTCTCTTATCTTTTTAGTGTATGTTTCACACTGTCTATAATTTGCTGGGTGTGCTAGCGTACAATTGGCGCATTTTGCCGGTTCGTTTGGGCTTTTCCTGCAGTTCGTAGTGGAATGCTCTTCTGCACACTTTAGACATTTGGGGGTGAGGTTGCAGTTCCTGGCAGCGTGCCCCCATCCCTGACACCTTCTACATTGGGTCAGGGATTGGTCTGCTCTCCTCACCTCCCAGTCTATATATATATTGTTCAACGTCTTACAGTTCCTTTTAAGTATTGAAAGCGTTGTTTCTCCATTCGTTATTACCAAATATAATGGCCTTTTGGTTTTTCTCATTAAGAAGATTTTTATGGCTTCTATGGAATATTCCTCTTTCAGCCATTTTTCTATGTTGTCTGTGGTTGGTTGGTTGTCCATTCCTTTCAACACAAAGGCATGTTGCTTTTCAGCCTTTGTTGTGTATGTATGGAAACCTACCTTCCTTTCTTTCATTATACTTTTGACTTTTTCAAAGTCTTCTATCTTTTCTGTAATGACTATTGTGCTGTCTTGGGTGTATCTTATCATGACGTCTTTTTCACATGGGTCTTGCAACACCTTGTGTTCGTCGTTTTCAATTATGGGCTTTCCCTCTAAAATGATAGGGGGAGGTTTTCTATCTTTAATTGTACTCCTCTCTTGCTCTGCGCTTGGGATGTTCTTCTTCCGTTTTTGTTTTCCCCCTTTTTTGGGGTTTCTGGGATTTTTGTTTCCTACCTCCTTCTCGCCCTCGTTGGGCTTCGCTGGCATTTCCTGTGATCTGCCTGCTGGCCCCGCCTGGGTCGGTTTCATGAGGAATGCAACCGGTGTGAGGAAAAATTTAGAGAATTATTTTTTTTATTATAGAATTCTCGTATGTTACAAATAGGTATAATCAAAAACAACATTTGTTGTGATTGTATCAACTGAAGATGTACTGAACTATTTCTGGTTCATTTCAATAGTTTTCATTAAGATGAGTGACATATGTCAAATACATACGTTGTCACTTGATGAAAATAAAAAAATACCCACCTCAATATATTCTCTTGGCAATGATGAGTCGATTATTTTCAATATAAAAATGCGTAAATGATACATGAGAGTACATGTTTTCCCATTGGTTTTTAGAAATGTCAAAAAATAATCATATATAATTTTTGTAGAACGAAACTCTCTATATAAAGTAGTATTAAATATTATCGCACCAATCACATTTTTCAATTGATTTCAATTGTTTATTAGACAATATTGACTTTTTTTTAGAAATCATATAGGTGGCTCATGTAGGTATTCTTGTCAGTTTTGCATTGTTGCAATTACACTTTATGTCATTTGGCTGAAAGAAAACAATATCTTTACTTTGCTCATGTTTGGTGCGTTTTAAATTGCCTTTAAAGTGATTATTTTTTCAAGAGCTCGAGGAGGTATTACGAGATGTTAGGATTCATCATATTTTTTTTCGTTTGTTTGTGAGGTTGAAAGATTTTTTCATTTTTAATTTTTTTTTACCTCATCGTTATATTTTGCTGAAATCTTCCAACTTAAAAAAAAAAAAAGTCTTCCTCAAAAATCTGTATCACTATTTGTACTGATGAGATAATTTTGAATAACTTTCGATGAAAACTGTGGAATAATGGATTTTCCATTAAAAAAAACGTTTTCGTTGTGGAGGCCGATTATGAAGTTTTCAAGAAAACGTGCTTTCCAAGATGGTGGCTGATTCACCCAAACCTGATTACTGATTATACACCCCTAATCAATTTCAAGGACGAAGCAAATAAGATGGCAGCTGAACATTTGTTTCACTCAAAACTTCGCTTTCCAAAGTATCCCAAATAATCTAGTGAATGTATTGAATTGAAAAAATGCAGGTGGCGCAATTCAACGATGAAAATTGATTCAGATAACAAAAATTTCAAATATAATTGCTGGTCCCATTTAGTTATATGAGAATTGGCAACTGTGTTGAATGTTTTATATCAAGAGAGATAATCGACTATGCAGTGAACATGAAGTAGGAGATACGGAATTACGAAGTACGAATATAATGCCTAGGAGGGGGTATGAAACAACCCAATCCAATATATGGTACCCATATATATGTATATATTTCATCAACAACAATAACTATAGCTGAGTAAGCTGAGTGAAAACTTCGTCATTATTTTGCAAAAAGTATAGGTAGTGTTGTATATTTTTCCACGAAGTTCAATAAATTCACACCATTTACGCTGATTTCTTATTTAATCTGGTGTAATAGCGTTAGGTATAGATTTTAAATCTCCAAATAATTGCTATGAAAAATGAACAATGTCTAGAATTTTTCATTCTGTCTATTATTCTCATGAAATCATCTGGTAAGCTTATTGTTACCTATGATTCAAATATGTACCTACTCTGGTATCTATATATTCATCCCGAATCCTTATAACAAAATTCATAAGACATAGTAGCCTTACACTCTGTTTCTATCCATTAATCATTGGGTGCTGCATTGAGTCAGGAGGTAATTTCAACCAACACCAGCGGCATTCAAAATCAATCAGGGAGAATGCAAGATTTCATGAGTAAATATTAGCACCAAATTTCATGATTCATTCACGGTTTCGATTCAATCGTGATTTGATACGGTGTAACTGGGTGTTAATTTCATACATTGCGTGTAGTTTCTGATTGAAGATGAATAAAAGCACTGTTGGGTGTACTACTTTTCAACCACTTGGTGTTTCTTTTGAATCTATTTTTCAGAATCACTCTAAATCACCTCACTCGTGTTATTTCTCACTGATGAGGTCAGAATTGACACCACTGAACACCTTGTTATGAAATTTTTAATAAAACGGACAATAATTGCTATTCAGGTGTTGATTTAAATCGGAGTTGGCTTTGAAATCCTCGTTGAAAGTACCCAAAATTTTTCTTTCCTTAGATAAGCATTCAAAGTAAGCCAACAATACTTTTTCATGAGTGATATTCTTGATTTTCTTAGTAGAACACCATTCTTCGTACCGATTAAACGATATTTCATATACACTCCGTGATTTTTCCGGCAAAAGGGAGTCCACGATATTTCGCGTCATTCCATCCAAATCAGAAGCTAAACTAACGGTTTCAGAATCACTCATTATTATTTAAATTATATTCAATTCTATGTGACAATTGTGTTTGACAGCAGATAAATAAATATTGCCGTCACAACCTGACGTTGTCAAGGAAATGGCAAAGCACAGCTCACTAACCTACTAATATTTGAAACTACTCATATACTTACTCCTTTAAAGATAGTTGTCATTGTGACATGTCAAAAATGCAGTTTTTAATTTTTCGAAAATGTATTAATATAAATGCCATTAGATAAAATTTTGTATGTAATACGAATCATAAACAATCATTATGGCACACGTCGTGTTATCGGACTCGGCTACGCCTCGCCATTCACGACTTGTACCATTATGATCGTCTTTATGATCCTTATTACATAAATAACTATCAAGCTATTATTGCATTCAAATCGCATTTTTGTTTTTAAGAAACATGTTCAATGGCACAAGATATTTTTCGTTTGCGTATTCATGGGTACAAATCTAAACAAAACCTTCTATATACATGTACAAATTTAATGTTCCCCGGTTGATGGGACGAGAGAGGAAGGGAATTTGTGGCAGAAAGGGTTTGGGACTAGGCTAGCCCTCCCTAGGGGCGTAGGGATTGGCCCTGCTGGTGGTAGCAGGTATTGCCTATCTAAACCAGTTTCAGTTTTTCTGGTAATTGATTGTTTCTATTGAGTCGCCTCCTGTAGTGCTTATGCGATTATTTGGAATTATTTATTTTGATAATTTGCTTGATAGTAGTTTGAAAAGTGTAGTTGTGGTATCTGTATGCCCGAAAAATCGATTAAAAAACCGGCTAAAAAAATTTGATTTCTGTGGAAAATTATCCCTGTTATGTAATTCTTTGGTGAGGGTTAGATACATATACAACAAAGTGTCTTTATTGTGATTTCGTGTCCGGGACCTGGTCTGACCGGCATCTTAATTACTGAGCTACTGAGGGCATTTATTAGTGTCAAAAGTTTAGGTTACCTTTCTTCTTGAAATATTTCCAAACTCTGGAATATCAGCCCATGTCTTCTGTTCTGATTATCATGACTTCGTAGCCTGGTTATGTCCCTAGTTAGCGAACCTTTAGGGATGTAGTATTTGTAGAATTTATAAGAGATTTTTGAATATATTCTGTGAAAGTTTTCATATTCGCAAGCTCGTGCAGGTCCTTCGACGGATGAATCTATGACTATTCGTGATGATACGAAGTAGGTACTTTATTCTGCAGTCTGTCCACGTCCAGCTAATAATTGGGCAGGCTGCAGAATTATGGGCAAGCGTATGTAATTGCAGGCCTAATGATTTGTTTATAAATCATAAGTTTATTTTCCATGGACAATTTGGAATTACGTGCAATGAGGGGGTAGGTTCGCTTAATTGCGGCTGACCATCTCTGTAATACCAATGTTATATGCCTATGCATTTTCATACGCTTGTCTAGTTTGACTTAGGTATCTTACAGAGGCACTCTCATCTTCCTGGCTGTTCTTCACCCTCAACTTCTCGAAGATCTTCAAGTTTGTGAATTTTTTAGAGAAGTTAATAACTTCGTTTTTTTGAGGATTGACTTTAATCTTGTTATTCTCTAGATAGGGTGAGACCATCCGATCCAGATGAATCTGTAGCTATTTTGCAGCTACTCCACTAACAAACGGATGGGCATATATATTGCGGTGTCATTCGCAAAGACGGCCGTATTCGTGCGAGCCAAGGTCGGAAAGTCATACGTATATAGAGAATACATGATTGGTGAAGGTGAGGACCCCTGAGGGACACCTGCTCTGACTAAAAATTCCACCGAGCTTGCATCGTTAACCCTCACCCTAAAAGTTTGCCCAGTTAGGTATGAGTCTAATATTTTAACGGGATAAAGAGGCATGTTTGCCTCTGTAATTTTGTCGATACATTTTTCAATTTAGAGCGCTTTTTGCGTGTCCAATAGGACCATAACCGTGTTTTATTTTTTATTAAAAGCTTCATTCACCCCTTGAACAACTAGGGCTACTTGCGAGGTTGTGAAGTAACCTTTTCTGAACCCTTATTGCTCAGGCGGGGTGAGTTTCAGCTTCCCTTCAAAATCAACAATACATTTCAAAAGAACCCTATCAACCACCTTGGCGACAACGCCCAAGAGGGAGTTAGGCCAGTAGCTCTCTAAATGATCCTTGTTTATCTCCGATTTGTGAATTTAAACAATAACTCATTTCTTCAGACATCTGGGAAGTGTTTTCACTTGATTATTGCATTCATTATGTATAATAATTGTACCAGGGATTTTTTTGGAAGATTCTTGAGTAGAACGGCGTCTAATTTATCGATCCCAATGCTTTGTTCTTTGGTAGCCTTTTTATTGTCTCTACTACGTCTTCATAGTTAATAATCAGTTTCTGCAGTTTTTTTCGATTGATTATGATGGTGGGTAGATCTCTAATATTGTTAACTATTTGTGTCACTCTGATATGAGACTCAGAACTATTTGGTTCGTTTTTATGGACGCTGCTGAAATATTCCCCAAACAACTAGGCCTTTTCTCTTGGGTCTGTCATCTAGACTAGTATCATAAAGAGGTAAAATTTGTTTGTTTGTTTGTATATAAGGGGTAATCTCTGGAACTACTGAACCGATTTTGTTTTTTTTTTCACAAATGGAAAGCTTATCTATCTCTGAGTAGAATGAAGTAGTAAATTTCAATTCTGGTTGGATTCTGGAGTTGCCAATCACGAGTCAGGAAAATACTGTGGATATCTAAAATGAGTAACGGTTCAGTCGTTTTGGTACTAGATATATCAATATAATATAAATTAATTTTAATTGAATGTTACATTTTCAGAATTATATCGCGATATTAAGCCTCTAAATTGACTTGATGATATCTACAATTCCTTTCTTCAGAATTGCATAATTAGTGGCAAGCTTTGGTTTTAAAATGCAGTCGGAGCGTTTCACATACCTACTACAGGCTTATATTTTGTGGTATGCTCATATTATTGAATCTGAAATAAGAAACATGGAATTATATAACATCCATATAAAATTATTAAGGATTCATTATATCCTGAGAATCCAAGTGTTAATCCCTGTATTAGCCGCACATAGATATCTAATTCATCGTCGATCGTCGATAATGGAATCTTTATCATTTTATATGGATACTATAATAATTCCATGTTTCTTACTACCCCTGTATATATAGGGTGTATCTAACCTTTTGTACATCCGTGAATGACGAGTGTAATGCCATTTTGTAACGAATTGTTGTGGTTAAAAAATTTTTTTTTGGTAAAATTCCAAATTTGGGAACCGGAAAATAACGAATTTTGGTAGGCATTAATTTTTTTAATATTTTTTTTGGCTAATTAAGGACTCATCGTAAAAATTTCAAATGAAAAATCTGTTGCGTTTTGCAAGAGGTTATATATATATATATATATATATATATATATATATATATATATATATATATATATAGTCGGCCACGTAGTATCAAAATGGTGGCTAGTTAAACATTGAAAACAAATTCCCAAATTCTCATTTTTATACCAATATTGGAAAACTGTATGTCTCTGAGCTCAACAATTTTAGTATCGGGATGGGAAGCTTATACAAAAATAATATATTGCTGTTTAGCACTGTTGATGTTTTTCAATTAATTTAGAATTTTTGTTTGCCGTGGGTGCATAACGCATCAGTATTTCTCTTCCTAGAAAAATCTGTGACAAGTGAACGTCATCCATTCGTCATTAATTTGTAAAATCTTACTTTTCGATAGTTTTTTTTTCTGTGGAAAAATGTTACATCTTCCTCTTTGATACTGAATATGGGGTGCGTTCATTTATTGAGTTATTTCGTTGGAAATTGTTTCAAGTGACCTCCAACAATCTCCGAGCAATCTGTAATATCACTCCATCAGATGTTGCATCCGATAATCCAAAAAAATCTCAAAATATTATGATATAATATAATTCAAAAACCATAATAGTTGAATAAAATTGAGTGTGTGCAAATTGATCGATATTATTTCCATGAGGTGATTTTTCAATACGACATATAAATTTCCTGTGGTGTTAGTTGTGGATGTGAATGGAAAAGACCACTATATTTTTTTTTTTCAATTATTTGAGTATGTTGTCCCATTTCAGAGTATCTATCAATACATTTTCTAATAATGGTATTTATGTTGCCAGGTTCTATCAAATTATCGATAACCTACATGAAACTGTTATTGTAAAATCAGAATGATACAATTACTACAAGAATAATATCCTTCCAATGAAAACAAACAACAATAATCATCAGATCTGAAATGGAAGTAGGATATAAACGAAAAAGTTTACATTCCTCGAAACTTGCAGTTTTGAAAGTTTGAGCAATAAATGTGGCAGTGGAGAAATACAACATAAGATTTCTCTCGTGGCAGCTTACAAATCCTCGAGGAATGAGTTGCAAAGTAGGACCTGACAGACTGAAATATTTCTTTGAAGAATATTAATGTTTATTACACCAAAACAGTATATGCAAAATGTTACAAAATGATATACTTTTCCCTTCTGAACATCGCATCCAAGTAAATGGACCATTTGATGTGAGGGGTTTTGCCACTTCACAGGGAGTTTGAGATTAGTCGAACATACTTGCATACGTCAGAGAAAAATAACCGTGATGATGAATTATTCTTCTTTCAGAATTTATCACACGACATAATATTTATGAATGCACAAATTGTATGTGTTCTGGGGGAATACAGTTCATTTGTAAACATGATAATACTTTTCTCGTCCCATCTGGAAACAAAATTGTTGATAATGATAATAATAATAATAATATAATTTAGTTATAGAAATATTTATTTCAGTGGGATCGAAGTGAAACTCGTTTAGTTTAGTCTTGCACTCGAAAGATGAATCCTTCGAATGGATATGTATTTTGAAATGAAAACGTGAGGGGGAAGTAGGGGGAATGCGTCCACTCTCACAGGAGAAAGCGGTGTGATGCAGATTGAGCTCGACGTGGGAGCCACTTTCTCGTGGCCAATGGCATCGACTTCAATCTCGGGGCTCCGACTTTTAAGTAGGGCGCCCGACTTTAATCTCGGAGGTCCGACTTTAAAGTCAAGAAATGCCTTATACTGTCAAGAAATTCTTTGCTTTTCCAGGAATACCATGGAAACAAAAGTCAATTGTGATTAAAAATGTGATACTCTGTCAAAGTGAAAACGATAAAATTTATTCTTAAATGGAAAACTATCCGAAAGAAGTTAGGTCAGACTTGTTCGTAATCCATGACATGTGTCGAAAAATATTCAACAAACTGTCCGTCAGTTTAATTTGAAATATCCAAACTTACCAAGCATAAAACAAGTAAAGTTGAAATACTTAAAAAAAATTGGGAAAGTGGCTAGACCCATTACGGGAGTAAAACCACTAACTGGCAATGAAGATAATCAAATTACCATCCTCGGATATTTTCAAGCATATCCTCAAGCCTCAATACGAACGGCGTCTTTGGAATTGGAATTTTCATACTCAGCAATACAAACCATTTTACACCGTCATAGCTACATCCTTTTTCAATTATATGACTTGCAAAAAACTACACCCAGGTGACTTTCCCCGTAGGTTAAACTTTTGCGAGGATAATTTAGACTGATGAGGTTTTGTAAGCAGAGAGTTTACAAAAGGTGAAATCGATATTTTTTGGGCTTTTGAAAATACACATAATATGGTGATCGGAGTTAAAAATCAAGTACAATTTCGAATAAAAGTGTTTTGTTTGGTAATGTACCAATAGGAATGCTATTTTATGTACGATAGAAATTTGAATAGTGAAAAATACTTGAAAGTTCGTCAAAATGTAGTGAAAACATTTCTTAAAAATTTGCCACTGGCTAGAGCTACACGTTCATGTTACCAAATGAATGGGGCACCAGCACCACCGCACCATACAAGAACTGTGGATATCAACTTGATCCTTGTTCGATAACCGTTGGTGGGGAAATCGAGGAATATTTCTGTGGCCTGCAAGATCTCCAGATCTGACTCCTTTAGACTTTTATATTTGGGGTGAGGTAATAGATTTTTTCACCAGTTCGCAGTATAGATTATTAGCGACTTAATAATAGACTTTTGACAACGACAACGAATTCAGAAGTGCTACGCGATCTATTAAAAGTGGAATGATATAATGTTTGGAAAGAAATGGTTGTCACATTAAACATTTCTGCCAACGATGTTCTTGTTCTTTAATAATAATTTGTCTTGTGTAATTGAATAGGAATCCATATTTTTTATTAACTTATCACAATTGTATTTTGTTTCCATGACATACAAGGAATCTCTTTGCAAGATAAGGCATTTCTGGATTTCTATTGAAAAACTCGATATAGGGAATGCTTAAGTAATTCACCCTAAAATTCAATTTTCTTTCAAATGGTCTCAAAAAAATAGTAGGTGCTATTTGAAAAAAATGATTTTTTGGTAGTTTTTTTCGTAAACTATTACGGCCGATTTTTTTTCAGAAAAATCGAGAAATGTCAAAAGAGAATAGGTTAACACGGTTTAGGTTATCTGAACTCAGAATTAGAAGGCCAATCGAACCATGTAAAAAAATTTAAATAAAAATTTAAAATAAGCTGTATAGCTGTAGGACTAAAAATATCTATGATAGAATGCACATGATCGATTATGACAACATGCCAGATTCCAAGTTTCTAATCCAACTGCAAGTTGAAAAACCTCTAATGCACGACATTCGTAAATAGAGAGTGAAACACTCTCCACTAATCAACAATAATAGATATGCCCGTACGGAGAGGTAGAAAACTAGGCAAAAAATCTACTAGTCGCATATTTCAACCATGGCCAATAATTGATCTCTGAAATAGTATTCTCAGGTGAAATGTAAAAGCATTCAGATCACAAGTAGATGGGTGTATATTATTTTGATTCTAAACTGAAATTTAGTATCTTTGTAATCTAGTGATAAATATGGTGAATTCCGTATTTTTTTTTAATTAATAGTATAAATATTGCGAAATGATTTTTATACATGAAAACAGGAAAGTTACCTTTGATCACCTCCCAAGGCCTTTCCCTCAGTAAATTAGAGCTCTTGAATTCGTAAAAAATCATTCTTATCCAATTTCAGAGAACAGATAATGATTAGATTTGTTCAAAATGCATGACACTCAATATCTTTTATGTTTTGAATTTGAATAGTTATTTGCAGGGTTCTGTACCAAAAATAAAAACGAAACACTCATTATCTCACCCTGGTGTCTGCCTGTCGGATTGCCTATAGCAGTCTTCTAAAATCAGAAATTTGTAACTTAGAGAGATGAAAAACGTGGTTATATAGTTAGACGACCCAAGATCAATTTCAAAACTAAACATATAAAAATTTTGGAGTGCAAATTGAGCAAACAAAATAAAATTTTATATGTGGGGTATCAAAAGTTGATATTATTAGAAATTCATTCATTTAGTGAAAAAGTTGAAATTAAAATAACTTTCGAATGAAAAAAAATATATTTTCATTTGTTTCCAACTCCTTCCTTCAATGAAGTATTAATTGAAACTTTTTAAAAATATTGTATCGATATGTCAATATGAAATGATTATATTGAAGCAAAGTTTCACTCAGTTATACAGAATCAGTATTTTCTTCTTAATTCAACAGTTTAGTTTTAATACACGACTGTGTACTACCTCAAACAAACGCTTGACAACTTCTCGTTGACTTTGAAGTCGGATCCCCCGAGATTAAAGTCGGGCGCTCGACTTAAGAGTCGGACCCCGAGATTACTTCAAAGTTGGGCACCCTACTTCAAAGGGAGACCTCCGAAAGCGTTCGCAAAGTATGCTAGAGTTTTAACTTTACTATACTAACGTAGCAATAAGATCTCACTACAAGTGAATAACTTCATTTGATTTTGCTCTATATAACTAAGTACGTGACCTGTATTTTTATATCTTTCTCAAAAATGTAGGTGCCAGCAGGTGCTGCAAAATATAATGTATGGACCACTCGTCATTCATTCGCCTACGGCTCGTAGCTACATCTACCACACCCGTCCTCATGTAAATGCATAATAAATAATTATCTCCTTAAGATACGTATCCACCATAGAGAAACTAAAAATAAAGAGAATTGTCAAACCTGCAGAAAAAGTTGGCACCACGTTTAGACAGTGGCGACATATCTCGCAACTGGCCGAACTAAGTTAGTACAGGAGGGTTTTTTAAATGTATTACTTTTATATGGTTGATATGGTATATATTTCATAAGTGATCGATTTGCCATTCCTGTATTTCATATGAATGGTTGTATCATATGAAATACAGGGATGGCAAATCGATCACTAATAAAATATATACAGTAATCGATTCGTAGACTGTTAGTTCGTGGTTGAAATAAAGTTTCAAAATAAATCTTTGTTTCATGATATCAAGAACAAAATAAAAGTTCTTATAAAATAAGAATAATAAGTTTAACACCATAAAAAAACATTTTATTTTATCTAGGACAAGGTACAACTACAGACAAAACAATAATGAAATAAAAACAGCAAAATTAAAAATATTCTTCAGTCTTATCATGAAATCAACCAAAATGAAAACAAATTACATTTACAACATACCTTCAATAATTTTGTTAATTTATTAGCACAAAGGAGAACGAGTAGGTATAACAAATACTCCAGTTTGATGATAATCATTAAGTAGACCATGTACTTCTTACTTCCTCCAATGGTGATAGGAAATGGAAACTTTTGGATGGAAATAAGTACCAATTTGTGAAAAAAATTCTGCAACTGATGGATGGAAATAAGTATCACTTTGTGAAAAGCAGCTTATATTTTACCTTGTAAAAGACTATTTCCAGGAATTTCAGCGTCAACACGAATAACAAAACATTCTATTTTCGATGTTGGATTCCGAATTCAAGTCCATAGTATAATTTCTATCATTAATTTTTCGATGACAATAACAGTAGAATTATTCTGAAATTATTACGTGGTTTGTCATATTCTGACAAACGTCGAAATTGGAAAATTATCATTTCATCATTCGCCTGTGATTGCGGGCAGCGCCTCCATGCGCGACTGGCCGTACCAAAAACTTGGTGGTCAAGATCGCCAATGTTTCAAACAGTCTCTTTATTTTTAATTTGTCTATGGTATCCACTGAGGCAACTTCTGGCTTCTGGGCATCATGTGACATGTGGCACTGACGCATGCGGCAAGGAGTATTTTAAGCGAAGTAAACACGCTGCGACATGTAGCAAGTAAGGCCCAATACAGACGGTACAACACGACACCTGAGCAACATGTCGCTCGAATGTTGCCGTCGTGTGTTTGCATTCAGACAATTTCAGTTATTATTGGAATACAACACCAAATTCTTTTCTATTTATATTTGCGAAATCGAAGAAGAAGAAGCTATTAAGTACATCCATACCTCGCGAGGAACAAAAGGAGAAGACGGCTGGTGACTGAATAAAAATGTTTATCGGAAAAATGTATTTTAGTTGTCGCATCCCCTCCATGTCGTATCGCGCCGTGTGAATATCTGCATTTGAATACATGTCCTGTTGATGTTGTACCGTCTGTATTGGGCCTAACAATGACGCATGCCACATGTTGGATCGTGTCATCAGACGCATGCGTCAGTGTGCGACAAAAATACAGCGTGACTTACGATGTTGGTGGTATCCAAGTTTAAGTGGATTAGTGTTGCAGAAAATAGGCGACTTGGAGTAGAATATTCAGAAAACAACCCTATTTTTTGAATACTACCATACCTCACCGGAGTTGGAAACAACGAGTGTTTGAGGTATACTTTACATCTCGCATAACGTTAATAAATACTTTGCATACTTCTGGTATTAGGCGAAAGATACTTGGGACTGAAATTCGGAAAATATATATAAGTGATGCATAACTATCTTCAGTAACTAGGTATCTTGAAGTCAACAATACACGCACTTGAACTGGTATTGCCTCACGACAGTTGGTGCCTGCTTTTTTCACCCAAGGACTGACCTAGGTAGTCAAAATCCTCCCTCCTCATACGTGATCAATTTTTGAACAAACTACCACCATTTGAAATAAATATTTCGAAAAATTCCTTTTAATTTTCACTACTTTTGATAAATACATTTCTAGTCCACTACCCAGGCTTCTGCTTTTTCTTTCATTGCCATTTGCGAGGATCAAATGAGCAGCAGATGCCATCGCTTTTGAAGACATGACGCACACTATTGGCAAACATGTGTTGAATAACGTGAAATGCTTTTGCATTATGCTACAAGTAACGGCCCCAAGTAGCAAGTGACAACTGGCAACAAATTCTGGAGTGACATTCGACTTGCCACAAAGTATGAAGACGCACAGCAACATTCAGTAGCAAATAACACGTGTAGCATACTACATGTTGCTCGGTGTAACCTCAGTGAAAACGTCCTTTAGCCCATTTGTTCATAAAATACTATTATTCAACAAGTTCACGTCACGTACTGAGTTAAGGAGAATAAAATTTAATAAAAGTCACTGGTCGCGATATCTTATTACTACGTTAGTATAGTGAAGTTTAAACTCTACAGTGACATCAAACTTAGAGAACAAGTACGGTAAAAAAAACGTATAGCCAAGGCTGAGGGTGCTTTCGATACAATACACAGCGCTCAAAAATTTCACTTTCAGAACGAATGTTGCTAAAACTACTATTTGCGAAATGTGCATCTCTCTGAAATAAAATGAGAGGGGAAAAATAGCGTTTCCTCATTTGTTGAACCACTCTCAAATATAAAATTGGGTAGTGATAATTCTTTTTGACATTCTAGACTTTTTCTGAAAATAGAAGGAAGGCTACTCTTCCACAGTCCCGAATAGTTGTGAACTTTGGTTACCTGAAAAGCAATGTTTATAAACAACGCCCATTTCGAAATGTAGAACATTTAGAAATTTGTATAAGGAATTATGCAGCACTGATCAACAGAACTGTGTTGAAAAATGTTCGCCGCGAAATGTTTTCCAGAACAATTCTATGTATGGAGCACGAAGGTGGTCACGTAGAATATTGAATTTATTTACATTGTTTGTTTATTGAGTTTTTTTTTATTTTTCCACATCCACCTAAACAATATCTACTAAATTCAATTAGGATAAATAATGTATTATTAAGTTTTAATTACAAATATTAGTTGGTTTAAATTCTATTTACAGATTGAGAATATTGAATAAGCTCATCTGTGACTACAGCTAGTGACAAGACTAAATCATGTTTTCATAATTAATCTCCTGCAAATGTCTATACCACAAATATTTGATTAGTTTGACCCAAACTTATGAAATTCCCGCCAAATCCGAAGTACCGTGATCTAAGCCGCAAAGGATTTTTCAGTTGTCAGACATGCAGAAACGAACCGCCATTAGAGTTTTTCAGAAATTTCAATAATAAGTTTTTTCCCATATGTAGCCAACTTTCTGACGGACACTGTATATATATATATATATATATATATATATATATATATATATATATCTGGAGATTGTGGTTCTTGAATCCTGATATATGTATATTTGGAGGAGATTTCTTGGGATATTGAATTCTGGAATGGATATTTCCAATGTCTCTGTTCATAAATGGCAACGTTTCGTTCCTGGCCGTGACTTCTTCAGGCTTTATTTTGTCTTTTAGTAATTGAAAACCTCAAGTTCAAACTACAATTTTTCAAGAGATATGTTGATGATTGCATTACAGCCATTCCAGAAAACAAACTTGACGAACTTGTCACTGCGTTCAATTCGTTCCATCCAAAACTATAGTTTACTTCGGAAAAAGAGAAAAATAACAGTATCATCTTCTTGGATCTCACATTAATAGAAAAGGGAGAAAAAATTATAACACAATGGTACACAAGAGATACTTGGTCAGGTAAGTATTTGAATTTCGACTCAAATCATCCAATACAACATAAAAATAAAGCGTTGTAATGAGTATGGCAGACAGAGCAATACTACTTAGTAGTCCAGAATTGAGATATAAGAGTATAGAAAAACGTTACAAAACAATAATTAACATAAAATTCATAAAAAAAATATTAAACAGAAAATACACGAAGTTTACAATCCTAACCAAAACAATAAAAAACGCCTTCTACAACAAATAATAATATTACTCCACCATACGTACAAAATCTATCAGAAAATATCAAACATATATTGAATAAACAAATGTCCAAGTTTCAAGCCACATAAATCATTAAAAAAATATTTCACTCTTCGCAAATTTCAAATACAAAAAATTTAAAGTTAAAACCTCATCAATAGCATTCCATGCAATAACTGTAACAAAGAATATATAGGCTTGACCTCACAACTACTGAACAACCGACTCAACGGCCACACATTTACAAATTCATGAAAAAATCAAATACAGCCTTAAACAAACACATTATTCAAGATGATTACAACACAAAGTTTGAAGAAACAAAAAACTATTTAGCACTGCTCCATAATTCAATTGCATTGCAATGTTATTTGTAACTATTTCACGGCATAAGCACATGATGTACGTTGAACTATATCTTACATTATGAGATCATATTTGAATTCAAATAGCTGTGTGATTTTTCAATCCATTTAGAAGAGAACTCATATAGATGATTGAGGCAACAAATAATACTTACCGAAAATGAGTGTTCACCAGTAATCACCTGTCACATTGTAGATATTCATTAACTACGAATATTGATAATAAGGATAGCCTCAAACAATATAATTTAATTCAATTCTAAATCGGTACCTAGCTACTAACAAAATGCACATGCGTCAAGAGAACCCCATATTTTTTTTATCAAAGACGCGATTTTGTTCGTTCATCTCGTTCTAGTGGTAATTGTTCCAGTGAGAAAATATTAAAGTATTACAAGCTTATTTCATATACTGCAAGTTCCTTACCATGGTACAAGTACCACTAAAACGAGATGAGCTACAAAATTGTAAATTAGTTAATGATATTGAATTTTCACGAGTCGTTTGGTTTGGTGTCGTTTTTGCTATATTTTCAGTGTTCTTGTTACATTTTGTTGTTTTGGTGTTTCTGTTAGTTGCTTGAGTTTGTTTTCCTTTCTTGTGCCTTGTTTTAGTTGGGTTTCGTTTTCCGTTCTTTCATTGTGTATTATAATAGTTCGTAGTAGAAAATGCCCCATCAAATAAATGATTTTGATAGTAGGAATTCCAGTTCGTATCGTGATTTATATTTCAGGTTCTCAAAAGACCGACTACGGCAATCAAAGTATATAGTTACTAGCAAAGGGTATCATCAGATATGTTAGCATGCAGAAAACACACAGAATACACATGTTTTTTTTATTTCGGTATGCAAGACAATCATAAATAAGCATGTTACAGCCCTAAAGCTCGCCTGGCTCTGCCAATATTAAACCTTTTCACAGACACATGTTTCACAAAATGGAAGTTTCAATAATCAATACAATTGTGGTGGAAAACTCTGCAAATGACTTTGAAATATAATCGAAATGTTAAGAAAACGATAAAAAATATATGATGATTCATTGGAAATTTATGAAAACAATTTATTCAGAATACTAAAACAAACTATTTTCTCAGTTGAGGAAGAAATTATCAATCGAAATTTTTATTTCAGGTTTAATCTTCAACATACATATGTTTTTGAGAAAGAAGATATCAATGAAAAAACTTTTCGATTCTGGAATAATTGTTTGTGATTTCCACTTTGAAAACCACTCTCAAATATAAAATTGGGTAGGGATGGTTACTTTTGACATTCTAGACTTTTTCGACTTCTTCCACCTATTTCAGCTGAAAATAGAAGGAAGGCTGCTCTTTCACAGTCCCAAATATTAGTGAACTCGAGTTCATTTGCAACATTTTCTATCTGGGTTATCAAATTAGAAACTTAACTAGATTTCTTGAGATACACTCATTGTTCAGAAAGTTGGTTGAAATTAGAATTTTTTAGTGTATTATTAATTTAAAGGACCAATTTTTTAAAACAGAAGTACTTTCCATTAATTCAAATAGTATACTTGAATGCCAAATTCGGATGAAGGAAAAAACTTTTTGATGCTGAAATAACCGTTTGTGATTTCTACTTCAAAAAACTTGTTTTTTTACGATAATAAAAAAAGTATAACTTCTCATTTATTTTTTCTTTCAATAATAAAATACTTTTCCATACACGATATCTTCAATTGAGAAAGGTAACCAAATTCCAATGCCTGGAGAAAAGTTATTTGGTGATATTTTCATATTTACCTCCTGAACACAAATCTGCAGTCAAAATTAAACATTTCCCAATGCTTCCAGAAGTGAGGTACTTCAAACATAGAAATATTACCTTTTTTTTTGCAAAGAAAATTCACCAAAACCATTTTTCCATTAATGTTCACTTTAGCTCCTAATCAACCCTACCTACATTTCAAATTAACAAATATTACATCGAGAAGAGGCCTTTCCAATATATGTGCATGTATTTTGATTTTGGTAAACAAATCCAGTTATAAGATATGTAAAAACGGACGATGCGTGGTCATTAAAGTTCCGTTAATATGCATATAACAATAACCTGAACAATTTTCCAGGAATATAAGGTAGCATGGTACCCGCCGCATTCAGGGATCTATATAATATAAAAATCATGAATATATTGCACTCATTCATTCAATAAAACTATAATCATAAGATTTTGTATTTCACTATGAATTTTGTCTGCCTTGTTGAGTTACTCTTCAGAAAAAATATTTACATAAGTGTCACTTCCTTACCATTGACGAGAATTGTAACGAAGACAGGTTGTTCTTATTTCTAGTACTGTACATGGCCACACAACTAAATGAATATTAATTTCACTAATTATTCACGAACTCTTGATATGAGCCATTCTTCACAACCGGTAAATCATTTACAGAATGACATATTGTCGAAATTCACTTTGGTGAGTTACACGTTAAAATAAAAACAATTGTGGTACAAAATGAATCAATCCAATAAAACTGAAACAATGTTTTGTTTGATGGCTGTTTTACCCTGTTCATTATTTCAACCATACCGAAAAGTCACTTCTAAAGGTATGGTCTAGTTTTGGAGGATTTTGGCCACCGTTGACGGCGGCCGATAACGGTAGCCGTCGACGGCGTACTGTGTGGGTGTGGTCTGGTTTGCGCTGAAAACAGTTCAGCATCAGCATTCGAATAGTAATCTTCTCACCGGTAAAAGTTATATTTACGCATTAGAATGGCAGAATATTTAGTGAAATATTTACTGGAAGAAGAAGCAGATAAAGATTGTGAAATGTTGTTACTTGCGCAACACCTACAAAATCAGAGAACTAAAGAGAATGCTCTCAATTAAGAAAGACGAACAGAAGGGTTTTTCACTCTATCAATGAAATGACATCACGAGAATGATGAAGAGAGCTTTCGACAATTTTTCCGTTTGAATAGAGAGCCATTAAATTTTTTGGTGGCAATAGTAGGAGAAGATTTAACGACACACAAAAATCCAACAACGCCAGAAGAAAAATTGACAGCAACGCTAAGGAAACCTCTCTCCAACAGTTTTCTCTGATTTGCTTATCCTTGAGGTCTCTATGCTGCGCATCATATAATGCTCTGAATTCGAGTACACAATGAATTAATATTTCGTCTTCGTCTGCCGAATATTTAGGAACCATAGTTATTGAAAATATATACAACACAATCTGACGGCGCGTTCAGACTGGTCATTCTAGCAGTCAAGACGCGACGGCGCGCCATCGGCGGTCGCCGCTGCAAATTTAAACGCGCAAAGCAGACCACACTCATCCCAAAACATTGAATCAGTACTCCGCCGTCGACGGTCGCTGCCCACGGCGACTGTCGAGGGCCAAAACCAGACCAAACCTTTACTCTTAACTCCGCCAGCTTTACTGTCAGTCCCCACTCTGATGTTATTTGGCTGCACCACCGAGTCCAACGTGTTAAGTCAAGTCTACTGGCTAATTTACCAGTTGTAAATCGCCCTTTTCAGTTTGTTCTCAAAGGGGAGAATTTTTTTTAGAGGATGTAGAACTATACAAAATAAGTGATTTTACAATACATTACCACTATTGAAGTTTAATAGTAACCGAGGTAAAATTAATTGAAAATGGTATAAAATTGAATTACGGTCCTAGCGATGTGCTGATTCTTCCATTGTTTGTATCCACTCGTACACGAGTGAACGCTTATCGTTCACGCTTCAGTATAAGTACGTCGTCAACCCGGAGACTCGATGTTGTTTGTTTACGTTGAAAAAAAATAATTAAATGCTCTTAATTACGAACAAAGTTAAATACTGCCAGTTGCTACCAAATCAAGTGAATAATTTTCATGATACACTTTTTAGTATTGCAAAATTTTCATGGTTTACCTTTCCACTAAATAAAGTGTAAGAAAAGACATGTGAAATACGAAATTGTTCATAAAAGAAAGTTTTTTTTATACCCCAGATAAAGATACATACCAGTACCGTAACAGGAGTCATTCTAATGGTGAACTTCGTGCATTAATAATTTCCATATAGATAGTTATGAGTAAAATGATCTATTTTGACGAGTTCTTCTTAAAAAAAATTTAACCACATATACAAGTCAGTAGAAATATCCATATTGATACCTCTTGGAAAATGTATCGCTATGTTTTCATTTTTACTCAAAAGGATACAAGGAGTCAATGTCACTTGATATTCACTAATATATGATCGATTTGATTTTTCAATTTCTTGATTATTTATGTTGTTTTTGGGTTCAGATTTTTTTATTTTGTATGGTGTGAATATTTCTCCTGCATATGTTTCACTACAAATACATGGAACAGAATTCTTCGTTCAACGGTTTATTCGAGTCAAAGTGGATCTCTAACCATAAATTTTTGATGTTGCCTTTACGTTGAATATGTTACCGATTCGTTTGAGTTTTAGAGGTAGACCACGACATGTCGTATTATAATATTTATTGCTATTGGTTGTTGTCGGGGTTCTTATGGTTGTACCGATTATTGTTGACTTTGTTGTTAATTTGTTTTCATTTCCCTTGAATCGTCTTATCACTTATAATATCACAAGTGCTCAATTCATTTACGTAATTCAGGAATATTTCATCCCTCGTTTTCCACTCTGAATGATAATCACTGGAATCAAAATGGCAAGGAAGTCAATTCACATTTGTTATTTTCATCAAATAATTATTTGATTTGAGGTTAATTGTTTAGTCGACGTGAACCCATTGAATCCAAAAAACGTCTGCTCCAAAATGGTTGCAAATTTCCACATACCAAGAAACGAAATGTTATTATTGCCTCTGATTAAATCCATGATAAACAAAAATAGACATTGCCATCTGTAAAGAAACAATTTACCATTAATTATAATTTTTAAGAACGGGGAACCTATCACTCACCCATCCATAATTCACTATTCATGCATCAATTATCTATTGCATGCATCAATTATCTATTGCATGCGCCCCACGTTTATTTTCATCTTACAAGTATTTTCATGGCTATTTAAAATTCACAATCAAATTTTCTAAACAATCTGTATCGGGTTAGGAATCTGTATGGTGTTATAAATCTGTATGCAGCTAGGATAAATTATTTTATACTTTTTGGTTCGCTTTGAAAATGTGGAATATGAAAATGTTGTTTTTCATTTGAATAATTATTTACCTTAGAATCGATCATTCCTGGTACATTCAAGAACTATCACGATTGAGATGGCCAACATTTCCCACTTGAATGAAGATTTTAAATCATCTCCTCATTGGAGACATCTATATTCCTCAAACTAGAAATGAGTTTCAAATGTAGTCATCACATTTTTCAATTAATACTGTCGAGTATTGGTCAATAAAAATTTATGAATTGATAATCAAAATAAAACTGTGATCCTACACAAACCAATTTTTGACATATATGTTCGAATGAAGTTGTAAGAAAAAACATTTCCATATAATTTCCCGGAAATCCCACATTCAGAATTACCAACTGCTACATTTTACACTTGATGAAGTTTATCTTATGGAATGAGGCCACTTGAAGTATTCCGTCTGCGAATTTTTGCTCATAGAGTGCCTTTTCATTCTTTGAATAAACCTGCGGGCTCAATTTCAAAGTGAGGAAATTTCTCTCCAACATTTGTATCTCCATATCTGTTGTGGAAATGTTCGTTTTAATGTTTCTGTTTATTACGCTTATTCACCTAATTATTGCCTGGAAGAACGTTTTAATTAAATATATAAGACATGAATGAAATATTGTTTATGTTTTCACAAGGGCTTGAAATTTTTTCAGTACTGATCACAACACGCGTGTTATGAGGTTGGAAGTTCAAAACAAGATTTACTCCAGCTGGGGGAGTGTTAAATTGAATATACTACAATAACCAAAATAAAAAATAAAACAGTTTTATATATGTTATGGTTCTCGAGGTAATGGGTATCAAAGTTGGTCGCTGTTTCTTCGTAAATGAAACGAATCCTGAAATGGAATCACAAGTACTTCCCAGGTTGAAGAATAATCGACACCTTTCATTGTAAGGATGATGAATAGTTTTCTGAGACGGCGACTTCAGAACATCTCACACCAAAATATTTTATTATATAGCCACCATGTTAGAGTAGGTCATTCCCAGTTATTTTGAATCTTTGGGCAATATTTTGGATGTGCATCTTTCAGGAGAAAGTAGGTACTTGTTGGTGTAGCGCTGGTTGAGTAAAAACTCAAACTTACCTAATTCTATGAGTGAACAACCCTGGTCAATACTTTACAGGCATATCCAATATTTGAAATGATTTTTGTTCATTTTTATTCTCAAAATTTTCATAATTTTTAGTTTGCCCGTAAGTTGGAGTTGGGACTAACTCAAAAATTGATTCAGATAATTCTTATGAAATGTAAAAGGTTTCACAGGGGATTTGCAAAAAGTAACGGTAGGTGTAAAAAAAATAATAAATTTTGAATAAAAACTATTTTACCATGTATTTCGATTAATTATCTTAAGATAAATATGCCGTCTTGATTTGAACTGTTTAATGACACATGTTCTGTCGTATTTTGGTTTGCCAATTCTTATTCTATATATTTATTACTAGAAATAATTCGAGAACTTGATATTATACGCGAAAATATGAAACATATTTTATTCTCATATTTATGTGAGATATTCATCACCTAAGCTATTATCAGTTGAATAAGCATTATAAACTAAACCCGCAAAATTATACAAAAAATATGGATAAGATGCGAATGCTAATGAGAAATTTCCTCACTTTGAAATTGAGCCCGTAGGATTATTCAAAGAATGAAATGGGACTGTATGAGTGGAAATTCGCAGATGGAATACTTCTAGTGGCATATATACGTAAGCTACATTCCTTCAGATGGAAATTTTTTTTCATTCGAACATACTCAAGTGTGACATGTGGCAGTTTATAATTCTGAAAAATAGATTTACAGTAGTTTATACGGAAATGTGTATCGTTACTTCATTGAAACATATATATATACTAGCTGACCCGACAGACGTTGTCCTGTCCAATGTCCGCGTATAATTTCTTTTTTTCTATGTTTTCCTTTATGTTGTTCCATCTAGATTATGCTTTTGACTCCTTCCGCTTCCTGTTGTCTCGTTATCTCGTTTTCCCGTCATTCCCGTTTTCCCGTTATTCCGTTTTCCCGTTATTCCGTTTTCCCGTTATCCCCTTATCCTGTCATCCCGTTATCCCGTTATTCCCGTTATTCCGTTATCCCGTTTTCCTGTTATCCCATTTTTGCTCTATCCCGTTTTCCCCTCATCCCCTAATCCTGTCATCCCGTTATCCCGTTTTCCCGGTTTTTCGTTATCCCGTTATTCCCGTTATCCTGTTATCCCGTTTTCCTGTTATTCCGTTTTTTATATATCCCGTTATTCCGTTTTCCCGTTATGTCATCCCGTTATCCCGTTTTCCCGTTATCACGTTTTCCCGTTTTTTCGTTATCCCGTTATTCCCGTTATCCCGTTTCCCTGTTTTCCCGTTTTTCTATTCTAATAGGGGTTGATCGTAGAAGGGTGAGAATTTAGGGTTGTATGTATTTTTGAATACTGTATCATAAAAAAATAGAAACGCAATTTTTTTTCCAAAAATTAAAAAAAAAAATGTAAGGGTGAACAACCCTTATCACTTAGGGGTATGAAAAATAGATAGTAGCCGATTCTCAGACCTACTGAATATGCATATAAAATTTGGTAAAAATCAGTAAAGCCGTTTCGGAGGAGTAAGGTAACAGAGAATTTTATATATTAGATATATATATATATATATATATATATATATATATATATATATATATATATATATATATATATATATATATATATATATATATATATATATATATATATATATATATATATATATATATATATATATACATATATATATATATATATATATATATATACATATATGTTTCAAAAAGATCTTATTCATACATGGCACCCAAGCTGTATAACTCGCTACCTGACACCGTCAAAACATGGAATGGCCTATTACCATTCAAAAAAGAATTAAAAAAACATATCTTCAATAAACCCAGGGAAACGATTAAAAACTTAACAGAGAACACATAATATTTCGTGTGACTAATGACTAACTGTACCTCTTATCAACTATCCTGTCCTACTTATGTTTATTTCTCGAAACAAGTATTAATTTACTTATTGAGTATCATTTATTGATAAACTATATGAATCCTTAGAATAGATATAATCTAATTTTAAACATATTTCATTGATTTTATATTTATTATATCTTAAAACCATGTACCTTACTATTATTAATATTGTTAACAATAATATATATATATATTTATATATATACAGAATAATCTAGAATCAAACAAGTAAAGACATCATTTTTTCCTTCTTAGTGCATTTGTATAAAAGCTTGTCTTGAAAAAATATTTTATCATTTTCATTCAATTCTTTTTAGTCATTCATAAAATCCATCATCTTATTGAATTCCGACAAAAATTTATAATTTCCGGCTTCAGAAAACCCCACATACCAATTTTGAATGGAATCGGCCCATAATAACAAAACACATCGCCATTTTGGAGCCGCCATCTTGAATTCATGAATTTTGACAAAAATATCATGATGTACGACCCCAAAAACCCCCACACACCAATTTTGAATGGAATCTGGCTATAATCACAAAACTCGTAAAATTCGTGGATTTTTACAAGAAAATGATGATCTCCGACCCCCAAAAACCCCTACATACCAATTTTTATTGGAATGGGGCTATAACACGAAACTCGTCGCCATATTGGAGCCGCCATCTTGAATATATGAATTTTCACAAAAAAATCGTGATCTCTGTCCCCAAAACCCCCACTTAACAATTTTGAATAGAATCGAACCATAATCATAAAACTCGTCCGCCATATTAAAGCCGCCATTTTGTTTTTTCTCTAGCAAAAATTTAATAATGAATTGTCACCGGAATTATCAACACCTGCTAAATTTCACGTTAATCGGACAACTAGAAGTGTGTCAAAATTCACTTGCAAGATTTGAACTAAACAAATATCAAATGTGAATGAAGTTAAATAAAAGCTTGTAAAAAGATCAATGCTTTTTAACTCAACCAATGTTATTTTTGTGTTTAGTACTGATCAGTTTTGTTTCTTGCTCCTATTTATACACATATGCCAGTTGAGAATGTTTCCCTTTTCAATATTCCAGTTATTATTTATTTTTTGAAATATATTATATTTTCCTGAAAATGTGTCCAACGCAATAAGATATATTATGTTGTAATAAACAAAAAAAATGTATTCGTTTTCATTATTTCTTATTTCATCACATGGAGTTCTTATAACAGGGAATCACAAAATATTCATGATATAGCTTGGAATGGGAAACTTTCACTCTTTCAAATGAACATTGCAAGTGGAGTGATGAACAAGTGCCGTTGGGCAAGGTCAGCTATAAATAACTACCTGCATTTTATATGTGCTCAATCAA
Source organism: Gonioctena quinquepunctata (assembly GCA_018342105.1). NCBI lineage: Eukaryota > Metazoa > Arthropoda > Insecta > Coleoptera > Chrysomelidae > Gonioctena > Gonioctena quinquepunctata. Next base: position 47,337 of record JAFIRS010003972.1, on the reverse strand, counting down.
TGAGATATATACCTTCAGAGCAAGAACCACCAAAATAATAAATAGTTTGAAAAGTTTCTCTTTGGCTGAATCCCAGATGTGTAACCATATTTCTGTTTGATGAAATCTTCCAAAATAACTACTCATTAATAATGTCCAGAAAAATATAAGGAAAGGTTTCTGGAAAAAATTTTTTCCTCAGTTAATTTTTCAGTCCCTTTTTGTGAGTTTGCATATGCCTTGGATCTAGAAATTTTTCTGGAAACCATTTTTTGATCACCAACAAATTATTTTTTTAGGTGAGAATAACTGAAACTGAAATCTCTCCTCTGAAGGTGAATAGTAACTTGAATCAAAATGTGAATTGAAAAAAATAATAACGAAATTTCCTATAACATTGAACATCTTTCGAAAATTTTCATTTTTTACTATAGTTTAAGATACCGTATCATAATTCACTTCCGCATACGCTTAAAACAAATATTTACATGGAAGTCACTGATTTTGTGTAGAGATAATAATCTTTTCAAGTATGGACGTGTTTTATGAATTATAATTATTACTGGTCCATCATATGGAAGACCGGTAACACTAAGAGCAAGTCCTGAAATGAACCAGAAAAGCTAGGCTTATCTGGGAATGACAAGTGCCTTGAGGACGACGGCTACTAGAGCACTCGAAGTTCTACTACTACCCCGTCATCGTACACAAATCCATGAGAACTGTCTATAGACTCGAAAGAGCAAGCCAATGGGATCGGCTTTGAGGCAGACCTTGGACGCTATCTGTTCGGTTAGCAAAGCAGCAATTATGTATCGAATAAAATCGCATCGAATTGGTGTCATAGTGTAGATAGGCCATGAAAAGTTTAGTAAAAACGAGAAAAGGTCATCCTCATATGGGAATACCCAGCAACATGGCTATCTCCAACATGGAGAGGCTGCTACAAAATCAATAAAACATGGTAAGAGGCACCATGCATAAGACAATCCAAGCCCTATGTAAAGAAGCCTTCAAAAAAACTGACGAAAGAGATTCTCTGTCACTAAACAGACGGGAGATCAAGGTTGTGACTGAGTTCCTAATAGGACACAATCACCTGAACAGGCGAAATGAACTCATTGGGTTCTCAGATGATGGTGCCTGGAAAATTGATGACATCATCGCATATCCAGAGAAAAAGTACTTTGGGAACATTATTCTGAAACCAAATGGTGTCGAAGAGATTCAGCTAAATAAATCCCAGCCCAGCTGATTCCCAAAACATGTGGCTCCACAATGGGCCCAAGTAGGGAGATGAACCACTTTTGATTTGAGGGCAAACTAGGTTATCACACAACCCTCCAGATACTCTGGTTTTTCCTTGAATCGGGATTGAACGATTACACCCTAAGATGTACACAAAAACAAAAAACTTCCTACTGTTTCGTTTTTCTATGAAACTCAATTCTCTGATACATATTAGTTTGTTTTATTTGTCCCCCAACTTATGTAACTCAGCAGCCTTTTTATTTCTAGAAAGTGATGAAAACAGCTGAATATATGTTTCAAACGGATAATTTAGTTCGGTAATTGGCAAAACATTATCTACCATCCTTTATCTCTGATAATCATTATCCACATAAATAATTGATTCGTGGTTCATACCAAAAAGTATGAAACTATCAGTATTGAATTTTGTCGATATAATACTTCCTTCGATTATTCCTGTATGTATTCCCCTGACCCCTGCTTCACTTATTGAAGCAACAAAGTATATGTGAGTTATCTGAAAAATGCGAGAAACTGATATATGCAATAAAAAGGAGCCAGTGGACATAGATAACGCGAGAATATCGACTTTTGACTAATCATGGTGAACTAATTTATATGTAATGGGAATGTCGTTTTATACAAATCATAAATGTGGAAAATCTCCAGAAAATTTTCACGGAAACCAACTGATAAATTTATAAATTGCATCATAATGATTTGTTAGTTATAACAATTCATAATTTCCATTCGTTATTGAATAACGTGTGTTTCTAAGAACACGGATCAATACAATTTATATTTATAGTTTGCATTGGAACCTAATTTTCTATCTATATATATTTGATTATATGTCCTGACTAACTGACTCACTGACTAACTGACTGACATGCGCTCAACGCCTAGACCAAACCGCGGGACCCAATTCTAGATATTCCACCCCTAAAGTGAAAACGGGGAGAGTGAGAAAGGGGTGAAAGTGAAAGTACCACTAGTTTTAGAGTTGTCATGGAATTGGTATTCAGGCTTTTCTTTTCAATTGAAGAAAAATGTTAAGAGTTTTTGGAAATTCAACCGTAAAGGGGTTAAATGGTTGAAAGTTTGTATAGGCGTTCCGTCAGTTTTCAAATAAGGGTTATAAAAATTGGTTTTTGAGGTCATTTTACAAATGAAGAAATACGTGTTTCAGTGTTCTTAGAAATTCAACCCCTGAAGGGGTGAAATGGGGGGTGAAGTTTGTATGTTTGTTTGTTAGTTTTTGAGTTTGGGTAATAAACATTAGTATTTGAGGTATTTGTTACAAATGTAGAAATATGTATTTTAATGTTTTTAGAAATTTCACCCTTGAAGGGGTAAAATGGAGGGTGAACATTTTCAGGGTTTCCCTTAGTTTTTAAGTTGGGGTTATGAAAATTGGAGTTTTGGCTCTCTATTACAAATAAATGAATCGTGTTCAACATTATTTGAAAACTGAAGGGGTGAAAAGGAGTGAGTGAATTTGTAATAGTCGTCACAAAGCATTCCTTTCACTGTCAAATCAATTATGCCACCCAGACGAGATAACGGAATAACAATATAACGAGATAACTGGTTAATGGGAAACGGGTTAACGGAAAACGGGATTATGGGAATAACAGGAAGCGGAAAAAGCCAAGTGCTCAAGCTAGATAGAACAACACAAATAAAAACAAAAAATACAAATTCCACGCGGACGAAGTCGCGGGTTTCAGGTAGTCGCCAATAAGAATAATGTCAAAGCATCATCCATGTCTTGAATATATTGAATTGAATATAATGTTCACAAATTTCACAGTATTATGAGCAAACGTATTCGTAACACGTTTTAAAGCATTAAAAGTATAAAATTTCGAATATCAATAAATTTTTAGATATTAAAAATTGACCCGCGATTTTGTACAATTCTTTGCAATGATGAAGACAAAATAATATTGACAAAGAAATATATTTTTTGTGGATAGGAAAATCTACGCTACTGAAAGCTTATCTATTCCTCGAATTGCCTGAAGTCATGAGGACTCAAATCGGGGAACACACTGTATGTGGATGCAATACGTAAAAATATAAAAACAGAACCCAGTTAAATAAGGACAAGGATTGTCGCGGTTTCAACATATTTCCCCTACTTAATAAAACTTGTCAGAGGGGCGCTTGAAAAATATATACTTATTTCGAAAGAGAAAAGGATCCCACTCTATATTTACGGCTGAAAAGATTACTGCGAACACAGGATTACTCTCCTTATTTACATTTTATTTCTGGGCACGATTTTAACTTTCTCATATAAATTATCTCAGTTGAATTTGAATATGCTATCAACTGAATCAACGTATTAACGGCATAGTAGGTGTACGAGTTGTGAAAAGAATATTGTCCAGAATAAATACGATATTCTTTGTCGTCGGGTAATTTTTTATTGGTAATATTAGCATGAATACTCCAAAAACATATCACAACCAAACCAGCCAATATTCCTGGGAAAATAGTTCTGGTTGTTTGAGGAATAACTTGGAAAATACATATATGTTTCAGGAAAAATTCTAAGGGTACTTGATTCGTTTGGAAGTGTTCATAAAATTAGATGTGGAATCTCACCTGAGATCGAAAGATAAACTTTAGTTTCTATCTTCCATCATTCAAGGAGTATTTAAGTTGTCAAGTAAAATATTCCGAATTGAATATAGGAAATAATTTTTTTTTATTGAAAAATCTACGAAGACAATAAAGATAATTTTCGTAATAAAAAAAACAACTACTTCTCCGGCTGAAACACACGCTGAACGTTGAATTACATATGATAGATATTGTAAAAGTACCCTAACTCAAAATAAAATATCTAACAATTAAAAGTTAATTCTTCATTTAGAAAGTTTGTTTCTTTTCAATCCATCCTTAATTGAAAACTAATATAGATGAATGAGGTTAAGAGAAATATTTTCCAAAAAGGACTACTCACCAGAAATTACTTGTAACATTAATACAAGAGTGGCATGGCCAGGCCAGGCCAGGCATGGCTAGGTCTCCAATACCTTTTTTTTGACGAAATGACCGGAACAATTGAGAAACACATTTTCTAGAAGCAGTTTTACTCTGCAAAGATGGTTAATGTTAAAATAATTTCTATCAGGGTGACACTGTGTAATTTTGCCAATTATAACCTGCCATAGAGTGTGATGGATTGATTTCAAAAGATCAATAGGGTTGAAAAGGGAAACATGCTCAATTGAAAATCAGTTGTACAATCATTTGTGACTAAAAGATAACTTTTTGTCACTATCTTCCATCTTTCCAGATAACCTCATGGAGGTGTTCATGTTGAAAAGGGAAACATTTTCAACTAACTATTAGAAAGAAAGACTATTGAAACAATTGAGAAATCTCCGATGAAAATGAAACTGTTTTCTTCGTGATATCTACAGGAAACAACAAATTTTCCGTCCAATGCACACGGACGTTGAACTACAAAGTAGATTTTTTCAATTCTTTCTTTCCAATATTCAATTGGGAATTTTTCCTTTTCTGCGAGAGTAATTTTGTATCTATAAACATAGCTAAAACAATTTTTTTCTTCTTTTTCCTATAAAAATATTCATATATGAATCGTAAAGGTAACTGACTCTACATGGGAGAGTCGAAAATATGAAATGCCATAAAAATTATACTAGTTTTTGAAAATAGCGTTATGGAATTGAGTTTCACCAGAAACATTCGATACATTCAGAGCATTTTGATTATTTGCAAAATAGTTCCGGTTGAACCGAAAGTAGTAGATTACAAGCTGTATCTTCAAGAAAACTGTTTTATTTCCATTATTTTTTTCCAAAATAGTTTACTCAATAGTAGAGATTGTAGAGATTTTGCGATAATAAATTCAGTTATGATATAAAGACCTCGGCTAATGATCATGATGACATGTATAAATTTTTTTCATTATTTCAAATGAAGATTGAAAAAGCAGATCAATTCAAAATAAAATGAAAATGCGGTGTCTTTGGAAGAAAAATAGGCGGAACCAAAATATATAAAGATCACTATTATGGAATAATGAGTTAATGTCATATATAATTTTGGAAGAGTACTAAGCATATCTACTGGTGTATTTTCCCAGAATGTTATGTATTTCATGAGATATTTGCAAATGTAACCGAAAGTGACTTATTTTCTAAACATATCGGCAGTCTGGATTAGGCAACCTATAGTGACATTATGTTCATTCACATTTATGCTAATTGCCACAATAAAAAATTCCAATCGAATACTGAACATTTGTGGCAAATGGGCAGTTTTTTCCACCATTATTAGATTCTCATTTCAATGACTTTGTGTAATCGTGGGGTTGGAGTGATACATTTGAATAACAGTTTTTTTTATATGTTGAAATCATGTTTGATAATCTATCGCGTACTTACGCTGTGGTCATTGGACCGAATATGTTCTATCGTTTTTTTCTAACTATTCACTTATATCAACATTGCAAAAATAATACACTTCTGTTTTCGATTGAAGAAAATGAAATAGTACTTGTGCGGGTGTCATACACTCACTTGATATTTTATCAATGGATCTGCCAGTTCAAATTTCGTGCTCTCTAGATAGTTTCAATCGTATTTTCAGCGTTTCTTTTATTTTGCGTATTGGCGGTATCATTCCTATTCTATTACTTACAAGACTACGACTGGGGCATACACGACTCACACACGAATACCTCTTAAAAAATAATGAAGTTCCAACTTGTGACGTATGCGGAACGAATATAACCGTGAAACATTTAAGAGAGAGAGAGAGAGAGAGAGAGAGAGAGAGAGAGAGAGAGAGACTAACCCATCATTTAGGACGACCAATGATTGATAATTTCAGTGACAGCAGCAAATCAAAACAATTATGTGCATTCCTATCCGACATTATTATTATCAATGACATATAGACTGTAAAAACCACATAGTCGCTAATAATCTTGTAGATTGATGCGACTTTAAATATTGAATAAAAAAAAAATCCTATTCTATGACCTTCATTCCTACGATAGACTCGTCCAAAGATTCGCATCGTGCATTTTAGATGTATTGTCAAAATCCGATTCTATGCATTCAAAATACGGTATGAGATATACGTATCATAGGCCACCAAACCATACATTGGTCTTCTCTTCATGAGCTTAACAATATCATTCTCTTTTTCTTTGGGTTTTTTTTCTTCTCATATCACCTGTTTGGCATGTATTTCGCCATGGTATTTCATCGAGCTTCAAGAATAAGTAAACACCAGCGAGAAGAATTTTTCCTAGACCTTCTGAATATCATTTATGATGTAAAAGAGGGAACATAAGCTTGAATTGAACACATGTTCCCTTATTGCAATAAGCATATGAAAACGTCATGTTTATTTGATTTCAGACTCGGCTGCAGTATTCTCCTTTCTGATAGAATTATATACAATGCGGCTTGGTGCAGATCAGTATTTATGATTAACTAAATATCCAGTTAATTGATATTGATATTGGTCTAAAAGGTTTAATTTCACTTTCGAATATGCTTGATACAATTAGGGAAAAATTAACTGAATATGAAATATTGAATAGATTTCTGTTTTTTTTTTTTTTTTTTTTTTTTTTTTTTTTTGGTTCCCCCGAAAAGGGATATCCTGTAATGTTCAGAGAACATCGTGGGAACCAAGGGAAGAAGGTAGGAGTTGGTGTTCTTCTTAAATTTCTGGAGGTTGTATGCCTCGGGGAACACCTCCTAGGCAATGAGTTCCAAAGCCTCGCTGTTCGTTGGATGAACGAGTCTTTGAAAAGTGATGTTCTGCAGGTCTCCAAAGTGACCACGAAGGGGTGTGATGACTGAACTTGACGGGTTAGTCTCGAAGAGACTGCCAAAGCAGGAACGATTGTTGATATTTCAGAAGAGCATCGCCCATGAAAATATCTATAAAATAGAGACAAATCGCCAACTTTTCTACGGTGTTCCAGACAAGTGAGCGAGTTTGTAAGCGAGGCATCACCGACGAGACGAATTGCCCTTTTTTGGACAGAATCCAATAGCCTCAGGATATGTTTAGGTGCCGCGCTCCAAATATGGGAACAGTATTCCAGGACAGGTCGGATCTGTGCCTTATGGATCATAAGCAGCTGAGTGGGGTGAAATAGCTCTTGGCACGAAACAAAAAACCAAGTTTTTGGGATGCACTTTTGGCAATGGACCTCACGTGATTTTCCCAGGAAAGGTTATTGCTGATAGTAATACCAAGCATCGATATGGATGACTTCAGTGGTATGGTTACTCCTGACAAAGTTATGTTAGGCACAGTGAGATCGGCTTTTCTAGAGAAAAGACATGCTTGTGTTTTGTTTTGCATTGAATTCTACCAAGTTATTAGATCCCCACTCGAGAATTGTTGCTAAGTCCATATTTATATAATTAACATTTCTTCCTCGTTCATTTCTGGTTTCACGGGCTGATATAGGGGCCCTGGAAGAGAAAGCGGTATGGAGGGTACTATCATCGGCAAAGCTGTGTACTGGACATGAAGTTGCTTTTAACAGGTCGTTGATGTGAAGTAGAAATAGTGTTGGTGCGAGAATAGATCCTTGCGGAACACCAGCATTTATGAGTAGAGTGTCAGATGAAACTCCATCGACCACTACATGGAGAGACCTGTTTGAGAGAAAACTAGCAAGCAGAGAACACAGCTGAGGGGGCAAGCCATAAGACGGAAGCTTGGCGAGGAGTCCCTGGTGCCAAACTCGATCGAACGCCTTGGAGATATCTAATGCCACAGCTAAAGTTTCTCCATACTTTTCAATAGATAGCTGCCATATATGTGAGACGTAAGCGAGCAGGTCACCAGTTGATCTCTGATGGCGGAAGCCATATTGCCTATCGTTGACAATTCCTGAGTCTTCCTGAGTCTTCCAGATATTTCATGAGCTCGATGTTGATGGCTTTTTCCATGACCTTTGAAATAATAGATAGCAGTGCGATAGGTCTGTAGTTGCTAGGTAGGGCCTTTTTGCCTTTTTTAGGGACTGGCTGTACTCTTGCAATTTTCCAATTGGACGGAAATACCCCCAAATTGTAAGAGTGGTTGAACAACTTGCAAAGAACAAAAAACTCAATCACCAAAAGGGTGGAGATATATTCATTAATTCATTGACGATATTTCAATATATCTTATACGAAAAAAGTCTGTATTGGGGATTAATAAAACGTCCACTTCGGAGAGGAGAAGGATAAAGTTATCTTCCAATTACCCTTTTAAAACTTCTCCATCCGCATGTTTTGAATACAGAATAGATCATATAAACAATCCATAGAATATTAATCCAAAATTGGTTTATTCTTGAAATTCACAGATAGAAACATTGATAATCATAAACAGATGAAAAAAGTCATCTTTCTGGAAGTTGAGGAAATGCCTGAGTGTTACATGGGGTTATAGAAATATACCTTTTCACTTCTTGGTTATTAGTTATTATCCTGACAGTGAAAAAATATCAATTCAGATAAGGAAGAGTAAGAGGTGAATTTCCTTGCATATTGAACGGAAATGTGAAGCTGTATGAATTGCATATCAAATTTACCAAATTGAAACAGTGGATTCTACTTGAAATTTTTCAATGAATTACGAATTGAGGAAGGTATAAGGTTGTATTCTCAAAATGTCAGTAAATGGAGAACATGTTTAAATAATAACGTTTATTATTATTTTTATTGTGAAATATTTCAATTTCGTAATTTCTCATCCAGATTACCATAACATTTCGGTGCGAATTCACTAATTTCACCTCCTCAAACGACCAGCTATATTTTTAAGCAAAAAATGGAATAAAACATTCTGTTTATTATTTAGAATGAAGGAAAGTGATAGCTCCTGAGATATTTATTAATTCCTACATATCTTTTCGGAAAGTAGAACCTTAGCTGCTCAGTCTGATTTATTTGCGATCATATTGCATTTTCAGGGAATTTTAAACCGACTTCTTCATTAAACGCTTATCTGGACGTGTATTCATTATTGACTTTTTTTTCATGATATCAACTGAAAACAAGAATAAACTACACTAGTCATGATACAATTTTTCATCGTTTCACCTGAAACCAATATTATTCTAGCAACATATTTCAATATTCTAAGAGATTATTGAATCATTCTGGAATTTTGTATTTATTGGTTTTAATATGCTGTATATCAATATTTATAATCACATACGAGTTCAACGTTTTGCCTTTCTTTATCAATCTGCCGACTACTACGATTTCATGAGGCATTTCAAAGAAACATAGGTCTTTAGCTGTTTCGAGAACAAGAAACAAACCCATCGATGAATGCATTCCCAGTTAAATTGAATTGCCACTGTGCGATACGGATACTATTCTCATTTTTAATTACTCACCTACTATTGCAGCCGCCACAATTTCATCATTCAGCTTATGAACATATTATAATGGTATTTCCTATTTAACTTTCTCTGCTGAACGTGAAAGTTCAAGACCCGCATGTACTTGATATATTTACATTTGAGACGAGAGTGTATGTCGTTGACAATTATTGCTGTCAGTGATCTGGTTCAGTGCCGGATCGCGAATGAATCGGTAAAGCGGTGGACTAAGGGCAACTGGAAAAAGCAGTACCCGATTGTTATTACTGAGAAATTAAAATGTCATACTCGTTCTACCCTTTATTTATTGTACCCTTCAATATGTTCACATTGCAAAGCGAATCAACACAACCCAGTATGTGCTTCTTCTTTTGTAAAGCATTTGTAAAAAAACACTCGATTGTACATACTGAATGCCAATATAAATGTGTCTATTCATTCGCGGCAGAAAGTCGCTGACATTTTGGTAGTTTATGATATCCTGAGTCATGTCGCACTATGACATTATGTGTTTTAAGAAATTTTTCCACATGCATTTTTATCCCTAGACAGTTGATTCTTGCGCGTGCCTTCGAAGAGGAAACATCGAAGCGGAGGTTCCGCTACGTTAGAAGTTGAGTGAATAGTAAGCTCGCATATTGAATACATTCAATAAGCGAGCGAAGATGGAAGTGGGGGATAGTCAAGGTCAAATGGATGTAGGAACAAATTCAAGTGCAGAACATAAATTTGCAGATATGCTTTCGGTCCTTTCAACACATACTTTGAATCGGAAGATAAAAATATAGGTTTTCTATAGAATTTATCAATTGGCAAACTATTTCATCAAAATGTATGCTATAACCCTGTTAACATTTTAAAAACTGTTTTTTTTTTGAAAAATTTGAGCAAAGTTTTGTTGAAGAATGTTTTTCTCAAAAATTATGAGCTGCAACTTCCAACTCTTCCCAAAAATTCACTAGAAGAATATCAAAATCCAATAAGAGTTCTCTGCCGCTGGCGCTGGAATGATATATTCTACCGTAAAATTCTTAACAAGCATTTCCTGATTTCACCTCCACAGGTCAACCTAACTGGCATGTTGCCAAGCCCGCCAATATAATTACGAATCCCAAGGTTAATTTTTTTAACCTTTGTTGGACCTCATAATAATGGATATAACAACGTTGAATTTAATTTTCAGAGAATGTTATTTCGGAATAACTATTTCACGAATCATTTCTTCCTAATACATTTTCAAACCGACTGATAATTGATACTTCAAAACAGCTATTACATGGACTACGTAACTTTATCGGCAACAGTGCCAAAGAGTAGAACTATATATAATCTTTGACAATGTCCGCCGGCCGGTCTTTCGGCTATTGTCTGTAGTAGAAATTAGTTTCGACTATAATTTATAATTTGCACGACTGGAGACTTCACTCTTATGCATGGTGCCCCCTCTATCGGATTCGTTTTACAAGCCATATTGCTCGCCAACTTTAACATAAAATCTTACGAAGAATTTACATATGCATTGAAACAAGGTTTATCTCAAAGCTCCCTAGAATTAACAGTATCCTTAAATATGCGAATCAACCAAAACCCCCGTGGTGGGACTGAGAATATTTGGAGGTGGTTAACAAGAGAAAATAAAAATTCAGAGAGTTCAAAGAACAATCTAATCAAAGTAATTTCATAGACTTGAAAAAAGAAATAGCAAAATCCAGAAAAAAATGTATTAATCATTCACAGAATCTCTATAACTATGGTATAGAAAAAGATAAAATCCTTCTCTAGACCATTCTATAGAAACACATATCCCGAAACATTCAATATGAACCACCAAACATTCTACGAAACCCTTCTACACAAATTATGTCCCTCCTGTGCTGAGAATCCTCCCTTAGATATTGAAAAAATAGAAATAAACGGAGACATAAATTACATTTTCACAGAAAATGAAGTGAAAAGCATATTAGAAAATATGAGAGAGTAGTCCCCTGGTAAAGATTAAATTACTTACAAAATGAAAAAACTGCCAATACTGCCTTAAACCTGGTAAGAGTCCCAATGATATCAACAATTATAGTCCTATAGCTCTAACCCCATACCTCAAAAAATTATTTGAATTATGAATTAATCATCCATTGAAATGGTAGAATTCAACAATATCTTGGCAGTAAATCAATTTGGATTTAGAAAGAGAAAAGGCATCACAGACACTCTCTTCAAATTCTACTTATATTTGAAATTAGCGGAATTACAAAAAGAAAAAACTATTGCAATTTTTCGAGATATACAGGCAGCCTATGACAATGTCATTCTAGAAATCTTAAAAGATACTCTGGTTAGACTTGAGAATCAACAAAAATATGGTAAGTATTATTTTTGAATTGATTAAAGAAAAACAAATATATATTAGAGATACAAACTATCACTTATGGGGACCTAGGAAAAGCTGTTGGGGATTATTACATGAGGCTGTACCTAGTCCAATTTTATTTAACCTATATACCGTCGCCCTATGGGATGGGATGCATCATCTCAACACTGTGAGTATGCAGATGACATAACTATTTACAAATCTCACCTAAAAACAAATTTTGCAAAACATTAATTGGACAAGGCCGTGATAACAATTCAAAAAGAAAAAACTAAAGGACTTATATTCTCTAAATCAAGGAAAGATAAACAAACCTACTTAATCAAATATTAGACAGGTAGAACAACACAAAATCTTAGGTCTAAATATCGACAGAAAAATAACGTGAAAAATCATGTCACGGAAATTGTATCAAAATGCAATGAAATCTTGAACATCCTTGAATACGTTGCAAAGGTAAGCTGCGGAGCAGACCCCAAAATTTGTTTGGGACTGATGCGATCAACTCCCACCAATGCGATTCTGGTAGAATCAAACCAATACTCTATAAAGATTGAACAAGCATCATCACCCTACTTCACATTGCGAAACAAATGGACATCACAACAATCATATTATAAAAAAAGTGTGTGAGTTTGAGAAAACTATATCCAACTCCACGATAAGAAACAAGCTCAAAGAAAATATATTACACGCTTTCCACATGCTGAGGTAAATCATCTTTATAGATGGTGTTTCCAATGTTAAATCATTTTTAACAGGATATACCTATAATCCGTCATAAAATGTTATTTAGCTTGAAAATATGAAAATATGATATAAAATTTGTAGTTTCTATAACGGTCCTGATTGGTATAGGGTAATTTAAATCAACATAAGTAAAAGTAGCCAGTAGGTTTTTTCCACAAAAGGAATAAGAAGATAAAATATGACCAAAGAAATTACTTAATTTTCATTTGAAAGATGCGGGCGCCTATGGCTTTAACTACGCTGATGTAACGCGAAGAACATGACCAAATCACTCTTTCTCTAGTAGAGTAGAAACAAAATAAAACAAACTCCACACACAGAACCTAGAAGTGACTTCTTGGTTTTAGTCGCAATACCACATACAAAAAAACCAATGGCGCAGTCAATCACCCTAAGCAATCATGTGTCAGAAGAAATTCGAAACAAAATTAACATTTCTATTTTTGGATAAACCTTAAACTTTTCAATCGAAAGTTGGTGAAGGATTCGAAACTCCCTAAATGCTTCCTAATATTTCCATGTAATCTGACTCAAGTCAAAAGAGAGAAGTGTAACCAGCACACCAGGATGTATATATATATATATATATATATATATATATATATTTTCTTCAATTTCTCGGAATAAAGGTCTGATTCAGTCAATTCATATAATTTTTCCTAACGACGTTTCGACATGGTATTTGTCATCATCAGGTTAAAACACTACAATTAAAAATATGGAGTTTGAGACTTATTTAACTTAACACAATATTGAAATGTATGCACTAAAATAATTCTTAAAAAACATATGGTTCGAAATATAACATGTTATTCAACTCAATATAAAAATATTTGTAACATTTATGAGTATTCACTTACAAATTATTTTATTTGAGTTTTGCGTTGGCGTCGTACGAACGTTATTGTGGGAGTGTGACCTGCGTCGAAGTTATCTGGAATGGTTTGTTTATCTTTCATGCATTTTTACCCTCTTCATAAGTAGGTACATGGGATTGTTTATATTGAGTTCTAATATATGAGCCGGACTGTATTTTTTTGGCAGCATGTAAAGATCAGTTTTCATTATTATTACTATAAACAAAGTTAAAAGAGGTTGTTATAAATCTGGCTCAAGTTTTTGATATCATTTCTATTGTTAATGCTATTGGGGTCTGTTTTAATATGTACCATTTCAAGGAATGTTCTTACTCTTGGATTCCTTTCTTTGGTCAAAATTTCAACGTTGTTAGTGTCAAACTTATGTTGATTTTCTTTTTCGTGTTTTGATGAGGCTGTAATGTCGTTTTTTGAGTATTTGTGGGCTCATACTCGTTTCTGCAAATATTGTTTTGTAGGACCTATATGGGTATTTGGACAGTCTTCACATGGTATTCTATATACTGTATGAGTTTGTTTTTTGGTGTTTCTGGTTTTAATTTTCAATAAATGGTTTTGTTCGTATTTTTCAGTCGATGTGCAATAGTTATGTTGTGTTTTTCCATTGTTTTATTAATTTTATTCGATAGTTCTATGTATGGTAACGGTATGTATGTTGTTGTTTTCTTTACTTCATTCATGGCCGGGGTAATTATTTTCTTTCAATATATTTTTGATTATTTCTATATTATTTTTCCTGAATTTTGAGTGAGCAATACAAAAAAAATTATTCAAAATTTAACTGACAGAGCTATAAAGCTTGCTCACCCAAAATTCAGGAAAATAATATAAAATAATCAAAATTATATTGAAAGAAAATAATTACCCCAGCCACTTTGCAGAAAAAACAATGAAAAAATGAATACATGCGATCTACAATCAAAATGATAATGAAGTAAAGAAAAAAATTAATAAAACAATGGAAAAACACAACATAACTATTGCACATCGACTGAAAAATACGAACAAAACCATTTATTCAAAATCAAAACCAGAAATACCAAAAAACAAACAGACTCGTACAGTATATAGAATACCATGTAAAGACTGTCCAAGCACCTATAATAATAATAATCGTTTTTATTGATAGTAAGTGAGACATAAATCATACATGAAATGTGATTCTAGTACTATCAAAGGGCAGAGTTAGCGTTTACCCATGTGTTAGATGGGTAAATACTTTCTTACACTCAACCTTTATACTAATATACTAATGGAAAATAGAAATGAAAAGAGAAAAAAAAATAATAAAAGCTAAATTACAATATCTAGCAATATATCTATATAATATTAATGTGTAAGGTTTAAAAAAAAAAACAATGTAAGTAATGATATGTTAGTATGTCTGAACACGTAGAATGGGGATATATTAAACATGGATAATTATTTTATTTATAAGTGTAGATGTACAGCGGGAATACTTATAAATGTATATCATCCATCAACAGAAGTTTTTTCATTTTTTTCTTGAAGAGTCCAATGGAAGTATTTTTTAGAGCATCTGGTACCTTATTGTATAGCCGTGATATCATGTAGGAAAATGAAGACTGATAGAGAGAGGTTTTATGCAAAGGTGGTGTCAATTTGGACTTGAATCTTATATTAATATTGTGGACGTCTGTTCGGAACGATACTTTTTCAAATAAGTATGGTGGCTTCTTCTCGAGGATGATTTTATGATACAGCACAGATGAATGCAGATAGATGCGTTTTTGGACACTTAGCCAACCCAGCTCGCTCAAAGGGGTTGATATATTATTTCGTTTCCTTAAACCACAGATAAGACGGACACATGAATTTTGTACCAATTGTAGTCTGTTTATATCCGATTTGAGTAAGGCTGGGCCGAAGACAACATCTGCGTGATTTAAGTGAGACAAGACTAGGGCTTCGCATAAGATTATTTTACTTTTTTTGTCTAGAAAGGATCTGTTAGAGTATAGGTCAAACAAAAAAATATTTGCAGAAACGAGTACAAGCCCACAAATACTCAAAAACCGACTTTACAGCCTTATCAAAACACGAAAAAGAAAATCAACATAAGTTTGACACTAACAACGTTGAAATTTTGACCAAAGAAAGGAATCCAAGAGTAAGAACATTCCTTGAAATGGTATATATTAAAAAAGACCCCAAAAGCATTAACAATAGAAATGATATCAAAAACTTAAGCCAGATATATAACAACCTCTTTTAACTTTGTTTATAGTAATAATATTGAAAACTGATCTTTACATGCTGCCAAAAAAATACAGTCCGGCTCATATATTAGAACTCAATATAAACAATCCCATGTACCTACTTATGAAAAGGGTAAAAATGCATGAAAGATAAACAAACCATTCCCGATAACTTCGACGCAGGTCACACTCCCACAATAACGTTCGTACGACGCGAACGCTAAACTCAAATGAAATATTTTGTAAGTGAATACTCATAAATATATTTAATTTTAGTGTTTTAACCTGATGATGACAAATACCATGTCGAAAAGTCGTTGAGAAAAATTATATGAATTGACTGAATCAGACCTTTATTCCGAGAAATTGAAGAAAATATATATATGTGGTCAAGAAACTAAAGAAAATATATATATATATATATTTATATATTTATATATAGACAGTACTTACCTAACATCACATAGAGAAATTATAACGTATTTTAATTTATATAGTTTAACTCTGAAATTGAGAATAGTTAAAATAAACATGGATGTTCTGTTTGTCGGCGGAAAGAAAACTCAAATAGTATCTTATTGACACGAGCGAATGAACCTCAAATGAGAGGAGCATAAAGGGTAAACAAAAATTATTAATTCTCAAGAGACCTATAGTTTACTGTTTGTCAACAGCCAACATTTTGATCCTATTGCACCAATTTGGCCCATCTTCGAAGTATTTTTGTGCCAGAATTACTTCGATTCTACTGAAAAATGTCCCCCCCCCCCTTCGGTCAGTTTTTTTTGTATATGTGTATATATATATATACATATATATATATATATATATATACAGGGTCCCGAAACTATGGTGCCAAATTGAAATTAAAAAAAAATTCACATTTTCAGTTGCCACCAGTTGCGTACAAGAAGGGTATCATGGTCCCTTTTCTCCCTCATTTTTTACGCTACAGGTGAAACCAAATCAGAAAAATTATTCATTTTTCGCATTTTTCATTCAATTTTCAGTAAAAAATGTATACTTGTTTGAATCTGGAAAAACCAAACGATTTCAAGATAATTGCGCTTTAATGAATACAGACATACTGGCGATGAAAAAATTGTTCGTCTGAAGTGAATTTTACAATCCTAATTACTGATACAAATTACAACTGGATATTCTACCAAAAAAAAATGAATAACACCATCACATGCATTTTTTCACAAAGCTCTTTTCTTGCAGAGGTACAGGGTGATCTAACTGGAAAATGAAAAGGCATTTTTCTCGTTACTTTCATAGTTTTGAAAAAAATTACAATTAAATTTGAAGGTATGCTTTCCCTCAATGGGTGCTCTATTTTGAAAAGATATCAGTTGTTTCAGTGACGTGTAGAAGAGAACATAGTTTTTTTTCCCACCTCATATCCCACGAGACTGATACATTTTTAGTGAAAAGTGTATAACCCTTTCAAAAATAAATTTTGATTATAAATACAACATGTCTACGATTTTTTCATTGTATTGTATTATTATTTATAAAACAGATTTTACATTGAATTCCCAACCAAGTATTTACAACATTTGGTGCATTTTTTTCCAACTCATTCACCATTATATTAGAATAATGTAAACATTTCTCCTATGGAACTTATTCTCTAAGTACCTACTTATTGAAAGGACCCGAATGAAATGATAAAAGCACAACAAAACCATTTGATATAAAGAAAAATATTCAAAATGATATCCAAGTGAAGTATAAAATTGAACTAGTTTACATCATTATTTATTTCAATTCAATTTTGCAATGCACTCCTATCCGCAATGAGGTAATTCGGATGATTATGTCCAGTAATCAAGTTGGCATCTTTCATTGCAGTGCATGCAAAATTTTTCCTTTAGTGAGCTTGCAGATTTGCATTTTGTTTATGGTATGTGTCTTGGAAATTCAAGGGCTCCTTGAGAAAATATCAAGAATTATATCCGCATAGGCCGCAACTTAGTAAAAGGACATTCAGTTCCTTACATCGAAGGTTGAGTGAAAATGGGTCTTTCACGACCAATATGAGATCGACAGGAAGACCAAGGTTAGCCAGAAATGTACGGGCAGAAGAAAGGGTTCTCGAAAATGTATATCAAGACCCCTCTCTGAGCGTTCGAAGAATTGGTTTGGCAGATAATTTATCCAAATCATGTGTTCACAGGATATGTAAGGAACAGCAACTTCATCCATTTCATTTGGTCAAAGTGCAAGAACTTCGTGCTGGTGATCACCGAAAAATATAAAAGTTCTGTAATTGAGTTACCAAGAAATATGAAAGAGTTGCTAGATTCATTAACAAAATATTGTTGACGGATGAAACAACATTTACCAGAAAAGGTATTTTCAATCAGCGGAACGCACATGTATATCTGGAAGAGAATCCACATGAAACTATAGAACACAATTTCCAATATTCATTTAAAATAAATATGTGCTGTTGAGTAGTAGCCTTTAACCTATTGAGATTTTTGAAATCAAAGGAGCACTAAATGGACATATATATCTCGAATTCCTGAACAATACTCTTCCAGAATTCTTGGATGATATAAATTCACAAGATCGACAATAATGCATGATGGTGCACCTCCCCATTACACACTGCCAGAAAGGGAATGACTTTATCTTCATTTCAATAACAGGTGGATTGGTCGCGGCAGAGATGCACCTCTTAGTTGGCATCCCCGAAGTCCAGACTTAAATCTACTAGATTTTTATGTTTGGGTAGAATTCAAACAGATCGTTTTTTCAAGACCCATACACACAATAGAGGAGTTGCGAGAGATATTTCAGGAAAACATGGAAAGGATGCAGCAAAATGAAAATTCAATTTCCTCAAAAGGGTTAGAGCTTGTATCCAAAACAATGTAGGACACTTCGAACAGTTTATGACATAAAATAATTTTAAAGAAATTCTATAGACTCCTATTTTTATTTTTAAGAAATTGCCGTGACACTCTTTTTGTACGCCACTGTTTTTTTTTCTTCTTATATATATATATATATATATATATATATATATATATATATATATATATGAACTTTCAATCTGATGGTATTTTTGGGTTCTGGGGACCATGATCGGCGAAGATATATCTGAATTTTTTTAAAGTCTTGTTGAAACCCTAATAATAGTATTTTATTGAAATCTACCTATATAAATTATTATATATATATATATATATATATATATATATATATATATATTCGACTTGAGGCAACTGTACCTCTATAACTTACTGAATTACACTTAATAAACCAATAAACCATACTTACCAAACAAGGCAGAAAACACAACTGCACATAAAAACAAATTCGCCGAAGAGGAATATTGGCCGGAGAAATCTAACATACTTATGTCATAAAGTTTTTGATCGAGCTCTAGAAAATCTGAAAAAAAAATACTCACTTTAAATTCTATTGATCTCATCAAAAAACGACTCGAATTATACATATACAGCTTACAGAGACATGATATCCATATTTTTTTCAATTCATAATAACTATATGTGAAACAAAGTGCAACATTCATGTGAGTTATCCAGTTAGGTATACCACTTCTCTTTTATTTTTTCAAAATAAGGAATTTATATGTAAATTAATATTAGTTCATTCACTTACCAATCCATGCATACTAACGTACCATAGATAAACTATAAACTTTTTAATTAACCCCATTTTTTATTTAATTGGTAAATAAACTATTATTATATATATATATATATATATATATATATATATATATATATATATATATTGCTGCAAATAATCATTTGTGATATTTTTATGTTGGAAAAGTTACAGCTACCATTGTTGAAATTACCTGTCGGATTGATAGAAATTTCAATTATAGTGATGTCAATTTATGATAACCAGTTCATATGATATTTGAACATACAGCTAACTGGTTCTGATTGATCACTGATTGACATGAAGTTAGTAAGTTAATGGGATACGTGTGCAATTTTTACTTCTTGCTAAATAAATGTATACCTTTTCTCTTTCAATATTGTTATTTCATTCATTGTTGAGTTATTATCTCTATCTCTATGTGAAACGAGGTTGTTACGAACGCAATATATGCAAAATCGTCATCATGGTGTAATTCAGTCCTGAGGGTAATGAATTAATCAGCAATTGTGTAAACACATTTGGTAACCGAGTACGCCAAAATGATCATCAGCGCTTCATTACGTTTGTCTATCTCATCAAATACACGATACATGCAATCAATTATTTTCTGCAAATGGATCAGGTTTATATTTTCAATGTGAACTAACAACGCTAATTTTGGACATTTGAGGGTGATTCATTGTATATCCAATTGGAATTGGGATCTAAAATCCCACAGCTTCATATCCTCGCCATGAACAATCGAATTGTTCATGTTACTGACATAAAGTGACATAAAGTTTTCATTACGATGTTCTTGCGTATGGCGATAGCATCATTTTCTCATGCCCAATGATTGTTTTCCACAATTATTTTTGTGCTACGGAGAAAGTTTTCATACTCGAAGTTGATTCTATTAATAAAATATTTTTATTTCCTGAAATTTCGACAAATTACTTATAATACGTTGATATTTAAGTAATTGCAAAAAAATGATTTCTTGGGTTATTTTCGTTCTTCATTTCTCATGTTTACCAATAAAAGCATTATTATCATCATAACTATTGTTAGTTATCCCGAGGGCTGACCTAGATTACGATAGATCTCCGTTTTATGTTGCTGCCTCAAGTAGAGTTACAATATCCACGCACGGACGCGTGCCGACAAAAAATGATCAGCAAAACAACCTGACACAAATTTGCAAATGAGTGGGTCCTAGGTACCTATGTGAAACTAGCAGAACTACAATGGAATTTTCCATTTTCTGTCATAGGTTGTGCAAGCGTAACGTTAAGCTGGTGGAACCTGAAGGAAAATTCTATCTTAATGAGAAAATACAACTAAGACATTATATATTGCTAAACTTAGGCTCATGTTTCAACATTTCACAAAATTCCCTAATTTTTTCATCTGTACATTATCACTGGTATTTGCTTGCCTTACTGTAAAGCCAACAGAACCCAATAATTTTCAGACACTTTAGGAAAAATACCCTTACACCTCTCTTCTGCTCGGCATTAACCGATTAATCGAGCAGTTTTGTATTATCATATCAATTTACAAAAAAACTTTTGATCATTACATTTTCAGGATTATTTCGGGATGTTCTATTGAAATTTTTGAATTGCCGAATAATAATAACTTGATAGAATAAGTCTGAATAAGACATAAATAAAACTATTCATTGCATTTTTTAATGAAAGGTTGTACGTGGTATATATATATATATATATATATATATATATATATATATATATATATATATATATATTGTTGTGATGCGTTGATATCGGTTCGTTTTTATTTTATTTTTATATTTGTTTATTTACTTTCCACAACCAGACATCATAACAAAAATATATATAATTTTTTTGTTTTACCAATATTTTTGTTGTTTACTAATTTTTTAACTGATTTTAAAATCTTTGAACTAGTTGCCCTTTGAATTTAATTTAATATATATTGAGAAATGATACCCATATAAATACTTAATATCTCCGGCTATGCATTTTACCCTTTTCTTTTACCTTATTTTCTTCACCTCAGCTAACTCAATCGGTACGCCTATGGAATCTCAGGAGTCGGTTCTACTGTGGTGCCCTCTTGTCGTTCTTGAAGTCAATTTCAGAAAACAACAATTCATTGGCTCAAACATTGAAAATAATGCAGATATTCATCAAAATAATAATTTCCTTTATTTAGGAAAAACTTATTACTACCGAGTCTGCGATAAATAACCTAATTAGTGCTTCATAGCAAATATATACAGCAAATGTGAAATCATGTGATAATCAATTTCTTTGATAGATAGGCATGTTGATTCGAGTGTAGGGACCGCTCTATCAGAGTTTTCTTCCAAGTGTCCCTATCTATCAGTTTTTCTGATCATTTCAGAAGAAAATATTATAGACGAATTCATCTCTATGGCTCAGTCTGATCCTGCCCAGGTTTTGGGATGAAGACGTCAACGGTCTTCCAGGTTCGGGGTAGCCATCCGAGTGCTGGGCTCTTCCTGTGAAGTCTGCATAGTACTGGTGCAGATCTTTTATACTCTGCTGAGTGGACAATTCATCGACTCATGAGTCCATCGTGGTGAAACAAACTCCATATTTGTTGACCTGAACTTTTCCTGCCATGATTGAAAAAATCAATAATTTTCGTAAAACTCTAAAATCCTGGGAGGTACTACTCGCATGATACCTACATGAGGAATGTTTCACCTTTTAAAATGTTTTTGGGTGTGAAAAATTGACAGAACTTCAATTGATTTTTTATTTGAAAATTCATTCTTTTGGAGGTCCCATTCATTCTACACGAGTGAAACTCAACATTATCACAGAAACGTTTTAGTCACGATCGAGTCACGACTAGTAGTAGCTACATTATCCCGGTAATGATACAGGTAGATGTAGGGGTGTCGATATGGCTCTTCAGCCTCTCCGTATCTCGACCTATAAGGTCTTTTATACATAATGATACAGGTAGTAGATTGAGATTGAAATACACATTGAACATTGTTCCTGCTATTGAGTTCAAAACAAATATATTTTAAGCTATGAATCTTACTTTCCAAAGTCCTGTCGAAGTGTAACTGTATGCTAATTGTATCAAATCATTTCTGGAACTATCGAATTTAGAGTAATATGTCATGAAAGTGTCTCATAAATTGATGATGACAAAAACCAATCCGATGGTTTGTTTGAGCCCTTCGAATACTAGTGCAGTTTTAGAAAATTCATTTCTTAGGATAGTGTGATGGAATTTAAACTTTTTCAATTTTTTTACAATATTTCTTGTTCGTTAGAATTTAGAGAAGCAGGCTACTGGAAGTTCTTTGATCGAATCAATTAGAATTAAATAATGCTCCTCTCATTTTAAATAAATATTGAATTGGAGAAAAAGTTGAAAGTTGCAGATCATTATTCATTTTCCATATCCTGAATAATAATATAGAAGATATTTTCACCCCGAAATGTTCTTAATATACATCATATATTTCTCATATTGCAATCACCCCTACTATTTTATTATCATGGAATTTTCTGATTACTTAGCTAATTGCACTCCAATCTGCAAATCCATAGGAATCGAAAATGTGCGAAAATATTCATGAACTGTTACTTTGTCATTTGTCTTTCTATCTTGTGGCGACCAAAGTTCTGGAAATTAGGAATGGAAAGTTACTGCAGAAGATAAAAAACTGCTCAATATTTAAGTATGTAGAGCGTTGCGTAACGATGATACAGGGAATACTCAAACCCGTAAACTTTACGGCGTCTCAGGACTCGATCTTCCCTTTGCACGAGACAAAGACCTGAAATATTCATCAAGTCATGCATATGAAAACTTCTTTAACCCGAAAAGTACATTCATAGTTTCCTGTTTTCTCTATATACGAGGTATACAATCGATTGCTATCTACTTGTTATTATGAATATAATGCGATTTCTTGTCGTTGTTTTTTTGTTTATGTTAGTAGAATATTTTCGTCATACAACACAAAAATAGCAAGGTTTCCATGAGGGATGATTAAAACGAACATACTCATAGATTTCTTTCGATAGATCCGAAATATGTTTTATTCAACCGAATGAAACGAAATTCGGCACAAAAATACCTTTCTATGCCTCGGATAAGTTCGAACATGGGCAAAATCGATCCAGTAGTTTTAAAATGGCAGCTGCTGAAAGATTGAAAAAATCGCAATCTTTCATTTTTATACCAATATCTTCAAATTATAGGTCTTTTGGTAGGGCTTTATGAGATCCACAATTTTTATTCGAAAAGTTTTCTCTGATATGTACACACAAATGAAAAATCGCAGTAAATTACCATTCATGAGAAATAATAATTTTTGTCCACCCTGTATGCTCCTTTCATGTGAAGTTAGTGTAAATCAGATACTATATGGGTTTTTCTTCCGCCGACAAATTATATAAATTAATGTTAGTTATGAATTTTTTAGGTGATATTAAGTAAATAATGTCGTTTTTTTGTTTTAGAATTTTGAGAAAGAAAGAGAACCTTTTAAAATAAAAAAATTGACTTTGTATCCTGAATATTGGTGATATATTTTCCATCAACAAAATAATTAAGATTATCAAGGGTTCATTAACATTTCATAAAGGTAGATATTCTTGATAATATAATAAATAAAATTCTGGCTACCGCTGCACGAAAGTAGAGGAGACTCCGTGAATATCAAATAACCTATTATTCACAACTTTCTAGCATTTCATCAGCATATGACTTTCGATATCCGATATCACTAGTTCCTTTCTATTTTTGAGGAAGACGTAACATCATATATCAAATTGGTCACGTTACTTTCATTCCACTGGTACGCTCGCAGAAATATTCAAATTAGCTAAATTCGCAAGCACGGCAAAGGGGACAACATATCTATGATTGTTATTTCGAAATTTATAATTTATCGATTTCGAAATGGCTGCATGAGCAAATATGTGCAAATATTCATATTTTCTATATGCTAATTTGTCTTTGATATTTTTTCATTGTCCATGACAATGATAAAAAACTAGTACGATGAATATTTCAGCTGATACAACAGTACGACTTGCCAGGGTATTTCTTCATCCCAACGATCGACTTCTTCCTAATAGAAAATATCCGGTTCATATTAATTTTATTTTTCAAAATCAACCAGATTGAGAGGGTATCATAACCCAGTAATTTTACAAGAATATCACAACTTGATGAAAATGGAATGATGATAGCACCACTTTATTCCCACTGTGGTTGTTTCTTATTTTTTTGAAGGTGGATGATCTAAATGAAGAAGTGGCAACGTTATACTTAATAGCTGCCTGTTGAAGAATATTACAGCTGTTTCTCTCAAATGAAGAAATGAAAAACCACACAAGTTTTGGTAATTCGCTGTAGAAGTGTGTATGTTCTATAACATTTTGATCATCGATATAACAGTTCCATAGAGGGGGCGGATATTTGAATTCTCATTAGGATGTTTCAGATATTGATAAGTAGTTCCTATGCACATAACAGGAGACAGGCAATGTTTGTTCGATAAAAATAACGCATATCGCAAGGTATCCGTATCTCGACTGTTTTCCATCAGAAAAACATATGGGAATATAATTTGAAAGTGGGCCTTCCAGTTCAAGTCTTATACGTAACAAGTGACATATCATATGATCAAATTTGCTGAACTTCTGTGAATCAGACATTAAACCGTATGAAAAACGTTAAATATTTTTTAATTTTTTTATTTTATAGTGGGATGGATGGATATATCACCATTTTTATCATTGAGAACCAATGTGACGTTTTGTCAATGCAATTTTACGTTCACATAACATCAAAGTGATTAGAAAATATGCACAGGGTGTTCAAAAAATTACTAAGGAAAATACTGGATAATAATTTATTTACTTTTGTGAAGTGTGCCATGGATAATAATTCATTTACTTTACTGCAGTAAATTTTCAAAGTGCATTTCTCCTTGTTCAAGACACATTTCAGCTCGTTCAATTGTTTCTCTCAACGTTTCGTAACATTTGAGGCGTTATACTTCTGAATGCCCCTAGAATTCTTTCTTCTAAGATTTCAAGAGTGGTTGTGGCTATTGCATAGTAAACCTTCTCTGTAACATATCCCCAAATAAAGGAATCGAACACAGTGACCATTGGTTGCAATAACTTGATTATTAAAATGCTCTATTGAGTAATTAAGAACTTCTCTGCTATTATGAGGGGGTGCTCCATCTTGTTGGAAGTAAATTCGCCCTAAAACTGCTAAAGGTAGATTATTAAGATGATCCTAGATTTCATTTGAAAGAAAACCTAAGTACCTAACCCCTGTTAACCGACCTTGAAGCAAGAATGGCCCAATTAATCTGTTTCCAACGAAACCTTTCTTGAAAATTGCTCTCTCATTGCATGTTTTTGCATTGCATGATTTTGTTGGGCCCAGTACCGAGTATTTTGCTTATTGAACAAACATACCATTATTTGTAAATCGTGATTCGCCGGAAAATAGAATAAAGTTGATAACATTTGGGTTAACTCTATGATTTTGAAGCAGACAAACACAAAACACTACCCGTCTATCGCCATCGTCAGTATACAAATGTTGATGTAACTGATATTTAAATGCTCGATATCCGTGCTTTTTTACAAGCTTTTAGTTCGTTCGTTCGTTCGTTTTAGTTTATTAGTTCGTTAGGGTCAAATCTTGCAAGAGAATTTTGACCAATTTCTAGTCGTCCGATTAATTTGAA
Source organism: Gonioctena quinquepunctata (assembly GCA_018342105.1). NCBI lineage: Eukaryota > Metazoa > Arthropoda > Insecta > Coleoptera > Chrysomelidae > Gonioctena > Gonioctena quinquepunctata. Next base: position 21,110 of record JAFIRS010003972.1, on the reverse strand, counting down.
ATTTGGCAGGTATTCATAACTCTGGTGACAATGCATTATGAAATTTTTGTTAGAGAAAAAATCAAAATAGCGGCTCCAAGATGGCGGAAGAGATTTCTAATTATGGTCCGATTCGATTCAAAAATTGGTATTTGGATGTTTTCGGGGTTGGAAATTATGAAGTTTTTGTCAAAATTCATTAATTTGAGATGGCGGCTCCAAGATGGCGGACGAGTTTTGTGAGTATGGTCCGATTCGATTCAAAATTAGTATGTGGGGGTTTTTGGGGTCGGAAATTATGGATTTTTTGTCAAAATTCACAAACTCAAGATGGCGGCCTCAAGATGGTGGACGATTTTTGTGATCATGGTCCGATTCGATTCAAAATTGGATTGCAGCGGTTTTCGCGGTCGGAAATTTTGAATTTTTGTCACAATTTATAAATTCAAGAAAACGGCCCCAAGGTGGAGGACGAGTTTTCTGATTATGGTCATATTTTATCAATTGGGATGTGAGGGTTTTCAGGTTCGGAGATCATGAATTTTTTGTCACAATCCATAAATTGATGATGGCGGACGAGTGTTGTGATTGTGGTCCGATTCGATTCAAAATTGGTATGTGGGGGTTTTCGGGTTCAAAAATTATGGAATTATTGTCAAAATTCATAAATTCAAGATGGAGGACGAGTTTTGTGATTATAGTCCGATTCGATTCAAAATTGGTGTGCGGTGGTTTTCGGGGTCGGAGATTATGAATATTTTTTTTTCTAAATCCATAAATTCAAGATGTTAGCGATGACTTAAACTTATTCTATACGTTTTAGTACACGGCTAAAATAAAAGCTTGTCTTCAAAAAGGTTTTTTATTGGTTATTTTATCAGTATTTTTCTTGCTGATTCGTGACTTATCTGCATTTCCTGACTTACTTCTCTCAAAGAAACCGTTATATCAACCTCAACCATAGCAAGAACGTTAATCTCAGTCTCAGTCTCTTCATTTATGATAAACCTCTGTTTCGCCTCTCGATTTCCTTCTCGCCTAAAACGATTCTGAACATTCGGAAAATACTGATGGGCTGGATGTTGCCGATTTGGATATCTCTGAGCATACAAATCAGCAGCATTCCTTGAA